>APFE031311019.1:101728-127587 GCA_000404065.3 Pinus taeda | reverse complement strand
TTCCTCAGTGGAGCTTTGGACTGGATTTATGAGATTATCTAAGGAAGGTCCCCAGTGGAGTCACCATTATGTTAACACTCAGGTTGTCCCTAAGCTCCTGAAGGGATATGGCCGAGGTAACCACAAACCAATCTTTGGATTGCAGGTTCTAGCCCACCTTCAATCAAAGAGGGCTCTCTCTTGATGATTTAGCTTTGTTGATGACGATTTTAGGCTAGTTATTGGGTTCAATGGGTTTTGTTTATGTTTGGATGGTGTTTGAATGGAAGGAAGATGCTTTCAAGTAGAGAGGCATGCATAGAGTGATAACTTTCAAACCATTGGGCATGGAGTCAAGGAGTAGGACCACAAGTATGCTTTCTTGATCACAAGAGGAGCGAGGAGCAAGGTAGTTGCACATGAAACAACCTTTAAGCTAAAGAGATGGGGTGAAATGTAAGGAATGAGAGGCAATTAAGAATCTCTCAATTAGCTTAACAGAGGGAAGGAAAATGAGCTCTATCTAGGGGCAGTTAAGAATCCCTGGATAACTGTCACACATGGTTAATTAGGGAAAATATGAGCCAGGTGGAATTCATATTTATCCCTAAAATAGACGAAAAACATGAAGAAACAGCAGAAATTAAGCATAGAGTGAAATTAAACAAATTCTAAGCTAATCTTTCTTTCTGCTATTTAGACAATGATTTATGAATGGAAAATAGAGTTAGAAGCACTTATTGGGTCATGTACTAGCACAAGAATTCCATAGTCACTCTTCAACCATTACACACAGTAGACAATTCATTCTCCAAGCTCATAAGCAGTCTTTGATTATAGAAATTATCAGATATACAGTGCGAGTCTCTGCTTAAGCAAAACATCCAACCAACAAAAACCAACCCTCTTCACATTGTTCAGGGCTCTCATTACAGGTAAAATATCCAGAAGTGTTTATTACAACCGACCTAAACAGGTATGTGGGAAAATATTTTTTAAACCTAAACTTGTGCTGAAATTAAATGCAAATAAAATATCTATTGAGCTGCGCCAGAAGCAACTGGATCAAAAATAGTTAATGTAGTGTCCTCTGTGACTTGGTGCAGTGCTTTTTGCAATAACTGAGCTTTGAGCTTTGGTCCACTGATCTTGTGTGAGTTTTAATGTGCAGTCACTATGATGATGAGCTTTGAATGGTTCGTTAACTGCTTCTTGACTTTTAAGGATTTCTTTTAATGTTTTATTCACCTCGAGCCCTGAGAAAATCTTCACTGATACACTTTGCCATGAATTTTGGCTTCACATTTGCTCTGATACTCTTTGATGCCTGAATCAGGCCTCTCTCTTTATGTTGATATGTTGAAAACCATTAAATCGAGCTTTTCGGTGCAAAAACGGCTGAGGAATCAAAATATTCCCCAAATATTCCCCAGCGCTAATCGCGCATCGAAAACTGCCTCAGAATTTGAATTCGGACCTCCTAAGATGCACTTTCGCGTTTACGTGCCTTTCTTTGGTAGATGACGTCAGCATGGCTTTAGCGATGGGTCCCGGTACGGTGGATGACGTTAGCGGGATGACGTGGCGGGGTGTCGTGGCAGGGTGTTGGATGGTACAGTCCCTAATATGTTTTTGCGATGTGATAGCGATAACTGAAATGCTGCGATCTGCGATGAATTTGTAGTGAAACATGTCTTAATGATAAATCATGTTTTAAATGAAATATATGAATGAATGGAGGCACGTGGCGAGGAAGAATTTGTGATGTGATATGCTCTTTTGATGCGATGGAAATGTCGCATCGGAGCAAGAGGAAGCGGCATGTATTTCGGGAAGATGACTCTTGCGACCACCGATTGCCGACTTGTGATATCACATCGGCGAAAAGGGGAAGGGGCATATAGTATTGTGATATGCCAATTTTCGAAATGGTATCGGCGGAGCGTCCATCGGGGAGGAAAAAAACGAGCAACATTAGCTTTAAGACCTCCGACTGCGATATCGCGTCGGAGGGGGCCCGAAGGGATCGGAAGAATGTTAAGGCAGTCGACAAGGGTTATTCTGATCGGAAGAAGGGTATATATGCTTTTGAATAGTATTTGAGGCCTCGAAAGGGGTCCGATAACTAAAAAAAGGAATTTCATGCTTTAGAAGGAGTCTATTGCATTGGAAGATGGTTTTAAAGGGGTAAAATGGGGGTTCTTGCTATGTTTCAGGCAAACTTAGCAATTCCCAAGTGCACTTATGGTTATTTTTCAACCAGGGGGGAAGGGATAAATATATAGTGGAGTTTATTAACATAGTTTTAATAGGGGATGGGGAGATAGATAGGGAGCTATATAGTAAAGTTAGTAGTTAAGATGACCATGATGAGAAAGCGCTAAGTGTATGAATTTTAGGCTATTAGGGAAACAATGATTCATAAAGGGAGTATGAATATTCCTTGGGCAAAGCAGATCTTTACCAAGGTGAATGATATGTAAAATGATGAAACTAAGAGGCATCAAGCAGATCTTGATCTCTTCAGGGAAATTAGTGAGTGTTTTGGCGAATAAGGAAGAAGGGGGAAGTTAGTCATGCCTCACTTGAATCTTTCAAATGGCAACTGCCTGATAATTGTGACTTGAAGAGATATGACACTTGAAAACATGAAATTGATCACAAACCAACATTCTACAACCTCAAAACTACCTACCCGGCCTACTTACCTAGCATTTTTTCTTCTTTTTGGTTTGGGTGCACTTAGACTTGCAGACCGAGATTTTCAACTATTGCTTTTCCTGCCCTCCTATCTACATATACACTTATTTCATCTAGGGGCTCAGATTAAGCTGTTGAGCTCCTTTGCTTCTCTACCTATTTAGGAGTTTGCCAAGATTAAGATGTTTGGACAGATATTCATTCTCTATATTCTAAAACAGGAAATTGAAACCTAGGGAGACCAAGATTAAACTATTTGGACCTCCCTTTAACTAAAAATTCTTCAAGAATGGAATAGCACATCAAAATTGGAACACATTAGTAGCACCTGAACTGGCACACTCTCATGGCATCCTTCTTTGACCTCTGTAGCAAATATGGAACACTGCAACATGCAAAGTATGACATATTTGGCATGTAAAAATATCGATCATGAAAGATGAATACCTGCTGTAGCAGGAGGCTAACCCACTGTTAACAAGAAAATGATGGAAACAACATTACATGCATTGTTAGGAAGAAAATGATTATAAACACTGTGAAAGAAAATGATGAATATACAGTTAACAAGAAGAAAAAAAATAACTTGAAATGAAACTTTTTCAGTGCAAGGGCCCTCTGCAACTGATTAGGTTATGCTTGCTCAATCGACTCTAAGGAAACTCCTTCAAATTCTCATAAAACATGTGGTCTTCATATCAATAACAGGGACACAAAATTCCCAAAAATTATAAAGTTCGGAATTTGATTTCACAACAAAACTATCACTATCACTACTCACTTCCTCGGTTCTTTACACAGGTATTTATAGGAAAATCATACATCTATTTGTGGAGAAAAATATGCTACAGTCAAAACATTTAGAAGACAGGTACACAGAATTTCTTCCTCGACTGCTGTAGACATAAATCCCATATTGTGCTTGTTGGATTCAGTTGCATATGTGGCTGTTGGAGTCTGTAGGTTTAGGTAGTTGTTTCAGATAACACTTCCCATTACTATGAAACATGTTAGTTAACCACGAAACATAGTCCTGTTACCTTCGGTCTCTGCATTTGATTTCTCCATTGACCGTAGTCTTATACCAACTTCGTTGTCGACCTGGGCTAGGTGGATAAGACAGGTTCCATGTCACGATGATTTCCTAGCTACCCATGTAGTTAGTTTCTCCTTCTAACACCTGGAACCTATTAAAGCAAGAAGGTAGCTGCAGAACTGCTGATTAGCTGCAGAATAGGCTGCATTCCGTAACTAATATACACAAATTTATTCAAACAACAAAACATAAAAGCACAATATGTTAATCACTAAATGTCTTCGTTGAGATGGTATATATTGATCATTGGTGATGAGAATGCATCTTTCTCATGAAAAAACAAAGAAAAGGAATGAGAAGAGTTGCTAGGGAGAGAGTAATTTTTGAGACTCAGCATGCCCCCACTGCAAAATTATTGCATGTCCCCATGCAATATTTCCAAAACTGTGAACTCTTTTTTTAATTACATATGCTCAGAAACTTTTGCCAGTACATCTAACTTCCTTCTCTTGCTCTTCTTTGAAGTGATAACCATCCTTGGTTTCTTCATGAGATGTCTGTATTTGAGGTTGATCACTGTCTTGTTCAAGCTCCAATTCTTCCTCTTTAACTTCCTATTTTTCTTGTACCATAGGCCTAGGTGCAGTATGTTATTGTTATTAATGGCCTTATCCAATTTTCTTTGTTCCTTTAGGGCTTCATTTTATTTCTTAATGTGCCTATTCAATATCTCCAACTCATAGATTTCATGTTTGAGTGTGTCAGTCAGAGGTTCTTATGGATTGAGAGATTGTTCTGGATTGGATGAGGAACCTGGATCCTTTGAGGCGTTTTTCTTTTCCAGTGATTATATGTAATCATAAATTTGTTGTTGAATCAGATCTATGCCTAGCTACCCTCTACTGGGGTTTCCTTCAAAATAATGTCTAGGAGAGTTTTGACGACTGTATGTAAGTGGAATATTTTCAGGAGATGATATTCAACCAGGATCTTGACCAATCCATGGTGATACATGGTTGTTTCCAAATATTCTATTTTCTTCTATACATTTGAAGCTATTATCCTTAGACTATTTAGGAGGAAGAGAGGGAAGTTGATGTCCCCATTGTTTAGAAAGTTCATCAATAAACGTATATGATAAACGTACATACATCCAAATCTTACCTCACGGGTAATAAATTTTTGCAATATCAAAAGCATGCTTCTCCATTTATTTTTGAGTGTTGAAATAGGGATTACTTTCCTAAACACACTGACATCCATACATGGGTTCTTGAGGAATATCTTCCATGATTCATTGTGGAATTCTTTGTTTTTGAACCACCTCTCACCAAGCCTTGGTAGTTCTGTAGCTTCTGCTATGTAGGATTCTGTTATTGCAAACTTGATGTCACCAATCTCCACTTCTGTACCATCAAAGGATCTGGCGGAACATTTCATGATCTCCTTATGATATACATCAAACTTTTCAATGATCTTGAGCCATCTAGTCTTCTGTAGCATCTCCTTATGTTGGGGATATCCTTCCATGAATTTTTCCCCTGTAAGCTATGCCTTAACGATGAGTCCCATTGTCTTTGTCTTGAAGAATTTACTGATCTCAAAATTACTCTTTACTGTCTATGGCATGAGTGCTATTTAGGAAGTAGAATGACTGTGTGTATGGAAATGGAGTGACTGGGTATATGGAAATAGAATGACTGTGGTTATGAAAACATAATGACTGTGTATATGAAAATAGAACGACTCTTTATATGCAACGGCTGCATGAGTATGAGAGAAAAACTTAAGAGTTGGCATGTAATAAATAGATAGTCAGGGTTTTAAAGAGTTGTAGATAGGTAGGTCACATCGTTATCTTGACCGTTAACTAGTGTAACAAGTGCAGTCGTAGAGTACTGTTTGAGTACAAGTTATGGAGTTCGAAGAGGAGATTGATTATGAAAGAATCATTGAGACCATTTGTCATTAAAGGTGGAACATATGGCATAGACATCGTGGCGATGAAATCAAATGATAGTGAATTAAGGAGACATGTGATCATGCATATTATACAAACTTATGTTTTCAAATTGCTTTTTGAAATAAATTTTTGCATTTACATTTGGAACCTTTACCTTTTGCTTGCTAAAATTTTCCATTGATGTTGAACCATAGATGTCTTGAGCATGACTAGTCTTCAAAAATTGATATTTCCTTCAATTCGTGGCATTCATGATTTTCTTATGAACTATGCAATTGTGCTTGAACTGTTAAACAAATTGTAGCTGCAAAATCAGATTAGCTATAGAACAGAATCAGAAAGTGAAATATGGCTTATGGATCATGAATAAAATGGAAATGGATATGTAAGTGAAATGATAAATTAAATGGAGATGGAATGAATACTGAAGGAGAAATGAAAAAAATTTATTAATGAAATATGACAATGGGACGAAGTGAAACTGCAAAAGTAGAATAGAGTGAGGTGAGATGAGATGATGAATTTTTGCAAAATATAAACTGCAGAGTGACTGTGGCTTTTTGTCACTACTTATTACAGAAAGGAAATGGAAAATATAGGGTATTAGAAACCTTTGATTTTCGCCCTGTATTTTCTGTATAAGTATGCCAATTAATGATTGGTTTTCAACATTATACGATTTATTGTTATTTTTTTATTTTTTATTTATATTATTATTATATATATATGTATATGTATATGTATATGTATATAGGAAAAATAAAGACTAAGTTAGTGGATAAGAATGGTTGTTCTTCACTAACTTCATTGCAGAATTGTCTTGGAAAATCTTAATGAACTCCTCTTCTGAGATGGGTTTCTGATATATATTTAATCTATGACCATTCATAGGAAGAGGAGTTTTATTTTCATCTATTGTTCTGATCCTCACTACTCTGTTAGTAAAGACTTTTTCAATCTCATATGGCCCAAGCCAATGATTTTGATGCTCCCCTTGAAAATATTTAAACTTTGATTCAAATAATAGCCCCCAATCTCCCACTTGAAACCTCTTGTCCTTGATGTATTTGTCATGCCATTTAGCCCTCTGTTGTTGGACTATATCAATCCTTTGAATTGCATCTTGCCTGATTTCATCAAGTTCATTTAATTGCTCTAGCCTATGATTTTATGCCTTTGATAGACCTAGTCCCAATTGGACTGCCATCCTGAAAGTTCTGATTTGGAACTCTATAGGGAACAAGACTTGTTTCCCATCAACAAGTTCATAGGGTGTATGTCCCGTTGTGTTCCTCCATGTAGTTCCATAGGCCCATAAGGCTTCAGGAAGCCTTTCTGCCCAATCTTTTCTATGTAGATGCACAGTCTTCGTGAGGATTCCTTGAATCACTTTATTTGTAGATTACACTTGATCATTTGCTTGTCGATTGTTAGAGCCTAGATCGAGCTTAACTTGGTAGGTAGCCCTACTAGTTCGGGAGAGGGCTCTCTCACTATGAATTTCAGTCAAGATGACCGAATCAAATATGGATTTTAGGCTAGGCATAGTAGCTCTAGGGTTTTTTATTGATTTTTGTTTTGGGTCAAAACAGCAAGAGAAAGGATGCTTTTGGACAATGGAGTCGATGTCAGTTTCTTCCCAAACTTGCGGAAAATTAAGTACCATGTTCAGCTAGATAAATATTGTGAATGTGACTAGCATAGGGTAGGAAGCCCGCTACCTTGTAGGCATCAAACAAAATATGGATCTACAGTAGCAACTTGAGATGAAAGAGAATAACGAGGTTGCTCAACAGATCATCTAGCAAGGGATGAATTCTGCTAAGATGGCCATTACAACTAATAGCAAAATCATCATGAAAGGAGCATCATTACGAATGAATTCCTAACATATCATTTAGATAATGCTGAAACAAAGTAGAAAAAACATAATGTGTAAGTGAATTACATGAAAAACATACCGAACAATAATACCATGATGGATCCCAGGTCCAAAGGGCAAAAAACTACTTTATTAAAATGATATTCAAGAAAATTTTACATAATGCCAAGAAGCCTCTTTGCTACCAAAATCCAACCTATACACTATGAAATTCATAAAATATATACATTTTCTCATCCCTGTACTAAGGGAATTGAGCTTAACCATCTTCTTCAAAATAGAATCAGTTACATTAAACTTGGACCGAATTTCTGAAAATAGGTGTTGAAGATGAACTAGTATCTCTTAAACCATAGCAACTGTTACAAACCTTAAAGAGGCTTTTGTAGATAAGGTCATGATGGAGAAAAACCTCTCTCAAATTTGGGGAATTCATTTCCCGTTGCTCACAATTTGTGCCACAAAATCATCTCTAAAACATAAAATCATTAAAAATGCAAATATGTGAAAATGAGTTGTAAAGATCTAGTCACACATCCAAATTCACGACATCTATGAATAAAATGAAAGAGGTTTTCGTGATATGGCTCATGGTTAACACAAACCCCTTTGAGTTTCTCAAAATTACTTTCCATCTGTAGTAAAATGGCACTGTACTAAAATGACTAAAACAATAAAATAACTACAAAATTTGTTTTGTTTTAATGTAGGCTTCAAATATCACTTCATATCTCTCACATAGTAATACTTGTGCATAAACTGAAGGAGGTTTTCGTTATTTAATATGTGATGGACAAAATCGTCTTCCACTTTTGTAAAATTCCTATCCAAACAGATTTTGTTGTAAACTTTTCCCTGTGTGCAGCAACTGACCTCAAAACATGCATAACCAAGAATCAATCATTCATTTTGATCATATCTTCTAATCCGAAAGCCGGTTATGGGAGTGTGATATACCATTGGAAATATATTTCCGAGATGCGCCTGATGAACACACTTGTGACATGTTTCTTGCTGAATATCATGTGCAAAAAATGACCAAAACCAAAAATAGTAAGAGCTCATATTGATCCTTGGTGGCAGGCTGCGAAGACTAGAACTAACATGAATGATAGGGAGTAGATTTCTGATGCTTAACCTTGTATTCTTCCACAAGCCTTTCCACCATGTTAGATGTGAATTGAGATCCCTGATCTGTCACAATTTTTGTTGGAACACCAAAACGAGTGAAGATGTCCTCAAAAAGAAAAATAATTACCGATTTTTCATTAGCAAAAGGTAATGCCTTGGCTTCTACCCATTTAGTGACATAATCAGTGCATACCAATATATACTTTTTCTACTTAGATGAAGGATTAACTGGTCTAGTAAAATCTAAGGCCCACTTTTCAAAGGGTTCGATGAGTACCTAAATTTGTAATGGAATTTCATTTGAGGGGGTAGGTGTCCCTACCATTTGGTAGTTGTCACATCTCCTGACATATTCTTTGCATATTTGAAGATCGATGGCCAGTAATATCCTAAAGAAAGGATTTTATATGCTGTCTTCTTGTTAGCAAAGTGTCCACCACACGGTTCATCATGACATGCCTTAAGAATCTCGGGAATTTCATCTTCCTTGACACACCTTTCGATCATAAGATCTAGCCCTGTTTTATACAATTCGTTAGTGATCCATGAATATCTTGCACTTTCTTGAATAATTTTTATTTTCTCTCTAGGAAAAAAAATGGGAAGGTAACTTCCCTGTGACCACGTAGTTAGCAACATCTGCAAACCAAGGAGTTTGAGTAGTTACTGCAAACAGATATTCATCAGGAAACGTATCTTCAACCAGATAATCTTCTTTGATATTCTAAATCCTGGACAAGAAATCAACAACTATGTTTTGTT
The DNA here is from genome assembly GCA_000404065.3 of Pinus taeda. Lineage (NCBI taxonomy): Eukaryota > Viridiplantae > Streptophyta > Pinopsida > Pinales > Pinaceae > Pinus > Pinus taeda. The sequence continues at coordinate 118,134 of APFE031311019.1, read as the reverse complement.
TTCCAGCTCTATCTAACATAATAATATTGAATTCTTGCAAAAGTAAAATCTATCTTGTAACTCTACCATTAGTAATAGGTTTATACATCAAATATCCAATTGCGGAGTGATCTGTATGAACAAAGGCTTCATAGGCTGTTATATAGTGTCTAAACTTGTTAATTACATGAACAACAACTAAAAATTCATTTTTAGTCACAGTATAATTCAACTCAGTGGGAGTCAAATTCTTACTTATATAGTAAATGGCATAAGGAATCAAATTTTTTTGTCCCAATACAGCTCCCAGAGCTGTATCTGAAGCATCTGTGGAAATATGGAAATGGAGTTTCCAATTTGGACCTTTCAAAATGGGTGCTTCAAATTTTTTTTCTTTCAAGGTTTCAAATGCCAACTGGCAATCAGAATTCCAATTGAATTCACAATCTCTGGTAAGCAATTTAAAGAGTGGGGACACCATTTTAGTGAAGTTTTCTATAAATATTCTATAATACCCCGTAAATACCAGAAAACTTCTAACATCCTTTCGGAAATTTGGAATTGATAATCTAGAGATGACTTCAACTTTAGATTTGTCAACTTTAATCCCATCTCCAAAAACATGATGTTCTAAAACAATACATTCAGTAAACATCATAAACATTTTTCGTGGATTAATGAAAGGTTTGTTTCTTTACATCTTTTAAGAATTAAGGGGTTTTCATAGTGCATTATATTAGATATCATTTTTGGGATTCAATTGCGTTAAGTAAGTCATTAACATATGACCATTTTCATGAGAGGTAGTCGTAACTGACTAATTTCTCATGATTTTTGAATAGTCCACTTAGCACTCATTGCATCGGGGGTGAAGAAGTGGGATTGAAACTAGTGAAATAAATCACATAACGTCAATCATCACTTCCGAGGCTTGCACCTAATAACCAGGACTTCCCTGACGGTCACCCATCCCAGATTGCCTCTCGCTCAAGCACACTTAATTGTGGAGTTTTCCCCACAATCAAGCCCACTTAGCTTGCTACCCCATTTTCAAAACCTTAGTGAGTATTGTGCCTCATGAACCATTCATGTAGAGTTCCCCTCACTCTTTTGAATTTAAGTATTAAGGGGTTTTCGCAGTGCATTATATTATATATCATTTTTTGGGATTCAACTGTGTTAAGTAAGTCACAATACTTGGTAAGGTTTTGCAAATGGGGTAGCAAGCTAGGTTGTCTTCATTGTGGGGAAAACTCCATAGTTAAGCGCGCTTGAGCCAAAGGTGATATGGGATGGGTGACCACCCAGGAGGTCCTGGTTACTGGGTGCAAGCCTTGAAAGTGATGATTGACGCTATGTCATTCATTTCACTAGTTTCAATCCCACTTCTTCACCCCTATGAGCATCACCCGATGCAATGAGTGCTAAGTGGACTATTAAAAAATCATGAGAAATTAGTCAATTACGACTACCTCTCATGAAAATGGTCATACGTTAATGACTTACTTAATGCAGTTGAATCCCAAAAAATGATATCTAATCTTTTAAGAACTTTTTCCAAATTTTCCAAGGCTTCTTCAAATGTATTCCCATAGACTGTAAAAACATTCATATATACCTCTACACAATCATGTATCAGATGAGAAAAAATTCCTAGTACTGTTGCTTGGAATGTCGCAGGTGCATTACATAACCCAAAAGGAAGCACTTAGTAAGCATAAGTTCCCCATGGACAAGTAAATGTGGTTTTATCCTGATATTCAGGTACTACTTGAATTTGATTATAACCACTAAAACCATCCAATAATGAGAAATACTTCTTACCTTCTAATGTATCTAACACTTGATCTATATAAGGCAAAGGGAAATGATCTTTAAGGGTTGCTTTATTCAATTCTCAATAATCAATACACACCCTCCATTTACCACCCTTTTTAGGCACAATTACCAAAGGAGAGACCCATCGGCTATTTGAAATTGGGTAAATGAAGTTTACATTCAGTAATTTTTGGAGCTCTCTTTTCACAATCTCTCTAAGATTTGGATTCATCCTTCTCTAAGGTTGTCTGATAGGTCTACTATTTTCCTTAATGTAGATGTGATGGATAAAAGTCTTAGGATAAATGCCTTTCATGTTGGTGTATTCCCATGCAAATGTAGCAAAATGTTTTTGTAATGTTTTGATTAGCTCTTCTTGTTGTAGTTTCTCCAAGTTTTTATTTATGTTAAATGTCCTACCTGGAAAAATTTCAATTATAGTGCTACCAAAATCTTCCATAGAATAGAGAGACATATGCCTAGATGACAAGTATTCAACATTAGATTTTCCTTGAAATTGCTCATGGTCATATTCTGAAGATGATTCAAAATTTTCCAATGTATTTAAAATTTGTCTATCTTCACTAATTTCTAAAATAGTAAAGAGAGGCTGAATATCATCTTCATCATCAATCCATTCTTTGTCATCTATTTCTATGATTGCTTTGGCTGGAGGATATAGAGTAAATTTCTTTGTTGAATTACCATCAAAAATATACATGTCACCTTATCTACAGGTAATAAAAGCATCAACTATGGCCAGCCAAGGTCTTCCTAATATGAATGGATGTCCTCCTATATTGTTCTTGGGGGTTAATATCATGAAAATAACAAGATATTCCCAAGAATCTAGGGATACCGAAATATCTTCTAGCACACCATTTGGTTTGATTACTAATCTCTCTGCTAGCTGTAGTAAGGTAGGTGTGTAAAGAAGATTAGGAAGCTTGCACTGCTCCATAGTTTGTTTGCTCGTGATTTTTATTGCTGCCCCTAATTCAATCAATGTATTTGGAATTTCAACTCCATTTATATGTGTTTTTACAATTGGACTTCCCGAATCCACGTATTTTTGTATGGCAATTTTTCCCATCATTATGTCTTCTATTTTTCCTACCAGGTGAATTCTTTTTGTTTCTTTTGCTTTTCTTCCTGGTTTTTCTATACTCAACTCCTTTATTATTTTGGCTAGAATTGGAATTTATCTAATGGATTATAACAAAGGAATTTTGATACAGAAATTCTTCAATTCATCTAAGAAATCATAGTTGGGCAACAAGATCTATTTTTCTACCCCTCTATCAATTTGTAATCTTTCAGGAAAAGGAGGTGTCGAAGTAGATGCTCGCTGCGCAATGATAGGAGTTGTGTTCATTGATGTTTTTTGTTTTTTTTTCGATGTTTTCGTTTTGGGGAGAGTTTCCCTCAAAAATTTTATTGACCTTTAGAGAATCTTCCTCGGAACTGTCCTGTTCCTGAATAACTACAGAAAGTCTTTTCTTTTCTATTATCCTTCTATATTTTAGTTGAACATCATTAAGATCTAGAGGGGTAATCATGTAAGTTGGAAATTGTTGTCCTTCTACCATGTAGGCATTCTGAGGGTTTTTATTGTTGGGGTTTGGCAATTTTTAGGCAGGTAGTTGATTTGGTTTCTGCTGAAATGGCAGTAAGAGTTGAGGATTTTGGTTTTGTTGTGAAGGTTGCTTTAGAAATGGCAATGGAAGTTGAGGATTTTGATTATGAAGTTGTGGCTGCTAATTTTGTTGTTGAATGTATGGGGGAGGATAATTTTGATATGGTGGAGGATAATTCTGACATGGTGGAGGATATTGATAATATTGAGAAAATCTCTAATAAGGATTTTGTACTCCTTGTGCCCACGATTGAGATTGAGGTTGAGGTTGAGGTTGAGGCCAAGGTTGCTGCCAAGAATTCCAGTTTGTTGGGGACTGAAGATATAGTTGATTGTTAAATACCTCATTTTGTGGCCCCTGCTAAGGTCTTCTAGCAACAAAACAAAGAGGTTCTATAGAATTTGGAATTGTTTCCTCTTGAAAGATAGCATTAATACCTGGGATTGAAGTACAACCCTTGGTCTCATGATTTTATGAGCAAACCATACAAGTTTCTACTATTTTCACATCTAAAGGACTTTCCCTTAGAGCATGTTTTTTTCTGCATTTTGGACAAAAAATTGCTAAAGCATCAACCTCAATTTTTTGTTTGTTTTGTATTTTAAGGGTGTCTAATTGGTCACTAAGGCTCCCTAGAATGTCAATTCAAATTCATCAAGCACATTACCAATTTCTTCCCTACTTACAGATCCAGTTGCAGATTTGTTTACTCTAACAAGAGAAGGATCTCTTGGCCCTTTCCCTGTTTTAGATTTTCCCCTTGAGAGATGAACACACAATTCTCCTATATCATTTAATGGGAGTTGAAAGACATCTCCCTTCCCCATCATGTTAAGTATATATATCCACTCATCTCTCATGGCTTTTAATAAAAGAGCTTTCAAGTTTTCTTCATCTAAATTGTTCATCTTTGCTCTTTTCATATTATAGTTGAATCTCTCAACCAAATATTCTAAGTTTCCATCCTCTCTTTGCATCATTTTGAATACTTCATCATTGTGATTGGTAGGCATGCAATAATCCAAGTGCCTATCCAAAAACATTTTTTCATGTCATTCCATCTTTTAATGGACTGAGTGACTAACTCCATGAACCATTTCAAAGCAGCTCCCTTCAGTGTTGAAGGAAACAATTTAAGTTTTTGAGAGTCTTCAAGGTAGTCATAAGTTCTGCACAAGACTTCAAACTCAAACAAAAATGTTTCAATATCCTCACTTTTCAACCCATAGAAGTTTGGGAAGACAAAAGGTGAAATATTTTTCATTGTGGCATTTGTTTCCTCATCCACTATAGGGAATCCAAAAGAATTGTCTATTTCCCTATTTCCTCTGCCCCCTCCATTATTTCCTCTACTTTCTCCATTGTTTCCTCTACCTCCTCCATTATTTCCTCTACATCTCCCTCTACCCGCTCCTCCAAATAGTGAGAATTCTCCATCTTGTTCTTCTTCTGCCATTATAGTTTCTTTAGAGTCACTGTAGGGCTCAACCTGCAAGGTTACCTCCTCCTCCTTTGGTTCTTCTATTAATGGAATATGGGAGAGAGGTTCTACTTATTCTTCCTCACCAAGTATTCCTAATTCCTAAATTACAATGAGCTCCCCTATGGAGGTGAAGAAAGCTATTCCTGTTGTTGGAGATTCAAAATTTTTCTCCCCTAGGGCTAATTTGGTAGATGAAATAGGATATTCATTTGATTCGATTTCTGCCCCTGGAATTCTAGGATTCCTATGGCTGGGAGTGTGAGTCTGGGATGGGGATATGTCTTTTCTTCTTCGTGGTGGAGTAGGTGGTGCTATAGGAATTGAACATCTACCCCTAGCTATAAATCTACCCCTAGAGTCTCTTTCTCTATGCATGTCATTTTTTTCTTGAATGTAGGAGATAAGGCTACCTAGTTGCACTTACTCGGCAACGATGCTAAAATGTTTAGTCAATTTAGTGTCCTAAATTGCTCTACATAAATTATCAATCCAGGTATCGTAAATTGATGAAGTGTAGTGCACTGTTTGCAATAGATAACCTTTCTTACTTCGTTGTTTTTGTGTTTTATGTTGTTATGGGGGCTTTTTAGTCTTTAATACCTAAGGATTTACAATGTCGTTATGGTAAACTTGAGTCTAACTTTTGTAAGGACTACTTAAAATCTAAAAATGAAAACATATCTTTTAAGGAAGAAATGAAAATAGAGCTGAGATAGAGATGGAACCAAATCTTAGGCAAGAAATGAAAATAGAGTTTCTATTCCTGTTTTACCGTTATTTCCAAATCATGATTTAAGAACTGAAAATGAAATTTGTAACTGATGCCTAACTAATTACATAAATAAAACTAAATGAAATACTTAGTTACTCTTCCTCTCAATTTTGGGATAAAGACTCCTTGGGATGACATTTGAGGAATTATGTACTTCATTAATCTAATAGAAAGCAAATACAAAGATGTAGCAAAGACTCATTGCATAAATGAAATGCTCAACCACTTAGTTTAGGATGAATTAAACTTGAAGGGTTTTTAGAATCATTCATTAACACCATGAGTTAGTAAACTAAAAAAAGGAGACAGTAAATGGCACTGATAAGCCTAACTAAGAATTTAAAGACTATTAAAACAGTGAATGAAGTAAACTAGATTATATTACTGAACTTCATCTTCTAACTACTGATAAAAACTAGAAAGAGATCAAGAAAAAGGAAGTTACTTTAAATTATGAACACTATTAACAAGAAAATGATGGAAAACACATTACATCCATTGTTAGCAAGAAAATGATTATAAACACTATGAAAGAAAATGATGAATATACAATTAACAAGAAGAAGAAAAATAACATGAAATGAAACCCTTTCAATGCAAGGGTCCTCTGCAACTGATTAGGCTACACTTGCTCAATCAACTCCAAGGAAATTCCTTTAGATTCTCATAAAACATGTGGTCTTCATATTAACAACAGGGACACAAAATGCCCAGAAATTACAGAGTTCAAAATTTCATTTTACAATAAAAATATCACTATCACTACTCACTTCCCCGGTTCTTTACACAGGTATTTATAAGAAAACCATACAACTATTTGTGGATAAAAATATGCTATAGTGAAAACACGTAGAAGACAAGTACGTAGAATTTCTTCCTCGGCTACTAGAGACAGAAATCCCAGATGGTGGCTGTTGGATTTAGTTGCATAGGTGGCTGTTGGAGTCCATAGGTTCAGGTAGTTTCTTTAGATAACGCTTCCCATCACTGTGAAAAGTGTTAGTTAACCACGAAACAAAGCCCTGTTACCTTTGGTCTCATCTTTTGACTTCTCCATTGATCATAGTCTTATACGAGCTTCCTTGTCGACCTGGGGTAGGTGAATAGGACAAGGTCCATGTCGCGATGATTTCCAAGTTTCCCATGTAGTTAGTTTCTCCTTCTGACACCTAGAACCTATTAAAGCATGAAGGTAGCTACAGAACAACTGATTAGCTGCAGAATAGGTTGCGTTCCATAGCTAATATACAAAAAATTATTCAAACAACAAAACATAAAAGCATAATATATAAATCACTAAATGTCCTCCTTGAGACAATATATACTGATCATTGGTGATGATAATGCATCTTTCTCATGGAAAAACAAAGAAAAGAAATGAGAAGAGTGCTAGGGAGAGAGTAATTTTGAGACTTAATACTTTGCGAATTTAGGTTATGCCTCCGTACCAATATTCACCTGCTTAGTCTTCACTGGCACGGTTATGTCAAGGTTCTCAATCTGTGGTCCCTCAACCCTGCGGTGGAATTCCGTCTCTGGAAGGTTAATTTTCCATGGATCCTCATCTTCTTCTTTAGAAGTTGCATTATAGCATTCTATCGCACATCTCAGCTGAGTAGCCCATTTAGGCTGAATCAATTCTACCCGCTCCTTTGTTATCCTAAATAGGGCTGGTTTTATCGCTTATAGCACTTCATCAATATTGTCCCACCCATCCTCAAAACTGAAGGTCATCACGAACCCTTCACGTAGAACATCCCATTCACCTGTCCCATGGTAGAGCTCTGTTTCTATAAACCATTTCATTGGTATAACATCGAGGGTATGACAGAACAGGTGCACCCACTCAGGTTGTGGCTTTTCTCCATAAGCTTGCATCCACTTGGCCAGATGCGCGTGTAGATCATCCTACCCATTGTACTTATCTGTCAGTCACACCCTAGGCTTTCCTATTCATGTGTGCATCATTCACCTACATTTGTGCCAATCATCAAAGCTCCCTTTGTGCATACCCCACCATCTCACGAGCGTAGCATGTAGTACCCAGTCCAAAGTCTGGAAGTGTTGCTTTTCTGGTAGCTCCCTTTCAAATTTATTCAAGAAGGTATCTACCTCACTTAGACCATGATCAGTAGGAAATTCTCTTACTTCTGTCGATAAGTAGCGCAGTGACCTTGTCATAATATTAGAATTCAGTGTAGTTACCTCATGTAACCGATTTTTCCATCGCTATTTTTCCTCATCTGAATCCAAAGTACAGGAGCTTTTTCACTCCCATACAATCCTCCCATCCATAGTAGGATTCACCAGTCCTAGTTTTGTGCTATTATCTTATAGATGTAGTCCAAATCATCAGCACTTTCATAGTCATGCACCAGCTCCGTATAGCACGATCCTTTAGCACGGTACAGGGGTACAATTACGTGTAGTGACTTATATTCAAAAATCATTTTTCGCTTTTTTAGATTGATCACCCCCATTAATGTTAGTTGTCCAATCAATTCCTAATAGCATGGGGTGAGGATTGATGTCATCAACAATATCTATCACTTCAAATTTTGCTAGCGCACTCACTCCTTCAATAACCACAGTTATTCCCTGCAATCGCCCCATGTGTATTATTTTCTGCTGGTTCACCATCCTTAGCTGAATTGGAGACCACTACAGTGCAGGTTGCACCACTCGCTACCCTATCTATTTCGTCAGAACATTCAAATCCAACACTAAATCTAGGATGATTTGATCCATTTCATATTCTCTGATCTGCACGGTTAGTCTCATCTCTCTTCCCGTTCTTGTCTTCTGTTTTCCTGTCTTCCTGACTATGCGCGATTCTCCTAGCATGGTCCCAGCGCATCTGTTAATGAGTTCCTGTAACCCTTTCACCACCATACTGTCACGGAGTACCTTCGTACGTGTTTCTAGGAACATTGTGAGCATATATGGGTCCATCTCTGGCTCCGGTTTATCTTTGCTTCCTAAGTGGAGGAATCAATGAAGCTCTTCTTAGCTTCCATGAAGGTTTCCTGAGTGTGCTCCAAATAAAACTCTACTTCTTTTGTTGGAGCTTTGTTAACCCAAGTACTATATTTTGGTTGTTTTCCTTTGTCATCTCCCATCATGATTCCACTTCAGAGCATAATGTTCACATTCGGATCTTCCTCGCACTCGTCAGACCTCATCATTTGTAGGTTCTAAGTCGGGGGAGGCAGTAGTGCTGCTTTTTTGTGTATCCTAGCTATCAGTGTAGGACAATCTTCTGTCTCATGATCAAACAAGGCACAATACAAACATGATGGGTGCATTGGATTCGTGCAATCATGAGCATAATGTACTGGCCCTCTGTAATTGTAACATATCAACTGTCCTTGACCTCTTTCAGGTCCTCCTCTACCTTGGCCTCATCCGCGACCCTGAAATATTGCTCGTGCCATTCTTGCATTTCGGTCAAGGGGCTACGTTTCGACCTGAACTCTATAGGTGGGAGTTTAATCCATCATTAACTCATAGCTTCTACAAGTGCACTGATCATGTCCCACTTACCTACAAAAGTTGTAGAACAACTATTGCGAATTTTGCATATACTTCTATATCAAGTGATAATTTTCTGTGGCATGTTTTCCTGCTATTTCACAAATCATGCACCACAGAGCAAGTGCTGCTCTAGGTCCTGCTTACACTTCTAGTCTTAAGGGGATCAGTCCTCCTCCTATGAGGTAATTTGTGAAAACCGGGTAGTATTCCTTGTCATGATCCTAACCCTTGCATTTTATGCACCATACCTCTTCCCATACTTCTAGTCGAGCTCTCCTGTCCTATTTTAGACTCTGCATCTCAAGGTATAAATTCATTAGCTGTGCATGGATCTGTTGAACTCTTAAGTTAAGATCCTACATCGGGGTCCATGTCACCTCATAACAATCTTTAAGGCCTCCGCCTGAGTCATTATCTTCTACTGCAATAGTGCACTCCTTAAATGTGGCATTAGCGGAGCTAAAAACCACTCCCAATGTTGTCCATTCATCATATTCATATTAGCTTCACGAATCATACATTTCAGCCTCTAATCTAGCTCCCAAGGAGTCTCACCTAGTAGCATTGTGATCTATTTGAATCCAATCATCAACTGTGCTTCAGACTTTGGCCTGATATATTTTCTATTTAATGCTACTTGGATATCCATGATTCCCACATTTGGATTATCATTAAACTGGTTAATATACCAGGTCAGCACGCAGTCCTGCACGGTGCTAACTAGTGTCACTTTCTTTATATTGTCATCTGTAACTCCTTGTGCTTCCCATATGGCCCTTACCATGAACCAGAATTCGTCCGGATCCTCATTTCCCAAACCTTTGAGCACAGGAAACTTCATTGTGCTTGCTAGATTGAATTATGGTGGTGATGGAGGTGGTACGAGTGAAGATGGATGTGATGGTGGTGAAGCTGGTGGCTGTGTGGGTGGAGGTGGTATTCATGGAATTCTTTGACTTATCATATGGATTTCACTTTGCAGTAAGACCTTCATGAGCTCTTCCTCATCCCCTCGTGGAGGTGAAATCAAGGGGCTAATTCTTGGTCCCTTATTTCCTTTGTTCCTCTAAGCTTTTCCACTCTGCGTAGCCCTGAACATCAAGGTAACTACATAACCCTCTTTTCACACAATAGCATTTTAATCCAAGTATTCAAAAACTTTACGTACTTACCTCGTGGTCCTTTGAGAAAGCATCGCTCTACCTCACTGTAGCTAACTGAGGTGTCAACCACGAACTCAGTAATGAATCCTCCTATAATATGATCAAGCCAATGATCAATGGCATGTGCGATCTTATCCTTTGATGCCTCCAACCTTCCCACAAACTCTTGCATCCACACAATAGGACCGTTAAGTTTCCACCTTCCTTGGCTATATGCTAGCTTCACAATCCACTCGTATAGCTTAGTAGGGAAGCATGCGAAGAGGATTTCATGGATCTCCATGTACAGGTAGCAGTCTAACCACTCTTATTTTGACAGTTGCAGGTTCCTGTTCTCCTACACTGCAAACTCGTGAATTCTTCTATTCAACCAACCTTCAATTTCCTTCTTAGTTGGATTTCAATGATGCAACATCACACATCTCTATGCAGATTCTGGCCCTAGCAACAAAACCATTTGTTGGCTTATGGGGGCCTAACCTAGGTTCGGAGTTATTTAGCCAAACAAATCGCTACACTACTGGCTCTTTCGGCATCAGCCTCTGTAGAAGTAGACTGAAGTCTCATGCAAAGCAGTATGGGGGGATGCTAGAACCAAGTTTCCACACCCTTGAGATGTCTGAGATGTCGATTTAGTCCAACTAGATCTATCTTCATGCAGGTCATTTTGTGCACTTTTTCTAACCTTCAATACCTTCAGGATCTATTATAATCATCTTTTGCACACTCTAACCAAGGGCTGAGATGCTTTCGCGCTGCTAGGGAAGTAAACTTCACTATTTCCCCAAACTATATCGTGTATCTTATTTATCTTCTTAATAGATCTTAGTTAACTTTGCTTAAACGAATATTCTATCTTGCATTCCCTTAATTAATACAATTATAAACTTTCTTGCATCATATAAAAATTAGAAGTGAGTTTCATACGCAAGATAATAGATGCATAAAATAGGAAATAAATATACAGAAATTATAGGAAATTTATCTTTATTAATACTTCCACTGTTACAGACTTGACTCGCCCTGCACACTTAGTTGCAGGGATCTGCGCACTCAGTTGTGGACTACTAGGCCCTGTGCACTTAGTTGCAGAGCCTTGTCCTACTCTACGACCTGAAAACTAGACTTTACTCCACAGATCTATCTCACATACATCATATGTTCATCTTTCCTTATTAATTTATTTCTCTCTTAACTACTTAGAGCTTCACTCTATTTATACAATCCCATGGTCCATGGACCATGGGTAGATCTCAATAGATGACATTACAATAACAAAACTAGGGGTAATAACCCTATGACTCTTTTACAAACTATGCACTCCACACCCACAAAATGCAAAGTCTTTACATCAAAACTACAATCTTTGGTCAAAATCTAGGATCTAAGCCCCAAAACATGCCTTGGGGGATCCTGCACCCAACAGGAATCCTCCACCTCAAGTGAAGAAAATAAAGGAAGAAAGGATGGTCATATACACATGCTAGGGTTTCTAATTTAGGGCGGAGAAGTTGCAGGCCTAAAGCAGAGGAAAGGAAGCCGAGATCTGAAAGGAAGTTGAAGTAGAAGGAAAGAGCAAGAAGTTGACTATTATCGACTCAAGAGGGGAAGATAAGAAACTTGATGTATTGGTCTTGGAGAGGTCAAATAGGTTTTGGTCTTGGTCTTCATATTCATCAATTGGACTATCTATAAGAAGAAGAATTTTTTCAGGTTTTCCTCTCAAGGAGTTAGAGGTTTTGGCGTTAGATGATAGCCTATATTTTTTGTCTCTTGTCTCTTTAGAGTCTATGAATTGGTGCTTGTTTGATGGAGAAGAACAATAATAACCTAATTAAAAAACATCATAATCTAAACAACTAAAAATCACTCGCAAGAAGTTAATAATAAAAGAGGAACCACTTAATCTCCATGCCCTTAATTTATAAACATGGTATTAGAGCTAAGGTGACTACGTCAAGGAAGTGAATCTTATCAATGTACACTCAAGGATCAAACCTCAAGGAAGGCATCAAAGTGAAGATCACGTTGAAGTCAAAGGAAGAATCATAACCCTAGATAAAAGAAAGTCTACAAAGAAGTATTGGAATCATCATCCAAAAGAAGGCCAACATCTACTCAAGTTAAAGCGTATTCAATACTATTCGTAAACCTAGATCCAATCTTATAGAGCACCTCCCAAGCTACACAATTCAACACATCCCTCTCCAATGTATATATTTATGAGTCTTCCTAATAGAATTTGAACACTTTGGGGAGTTACCAATACCTAACCTAACATGGCATTAGAGCACAAATATCAAGTTTAGGTATTCTTCTACCTTTTTAACTCCTATCTGTATTCCCTTTTCATGGTTCATCAACTTGTCATATCTGACATTTTGGCTAGCGTGAGAAATCTGACATTTCTTCCTTAGCATCTTGACTCAGTATTCATATTCCCTTACTATCATCTTGAAGTAATGTGGGTTGTCAAATATTATTAAGATGGGTAACCATATATGTTCATTATTTTGTTGATGGATGGTGATGAGGCTTGAATCTACATAAATCTGTGATGACAGTAACTGTTTTTTAACAAGCCCTTACTCACTACCATCTCTTTTAACCCTCACTTGTTTTAATGGCCACACAAGATAGAAGAAGTGATTCCTCTGAAGCTATTCATAGAGGATTATCATAGAGTGAATATATGCCTATGATATTGCACAAAGAAGAGTGCAGGTGAACTCGACATGAATCTGGTAGTGGTGTTGTGGTGTCAAAGAGCTAATATTGTTAACTATTATGCATTCAATTGCATATGTCATGGATTATGGTGAAGGTTTTATCTCTAGTTAAAACTATGGTATGTTCCTTGGTTTATATTATATGTTGTTTGTACTCTATGTATGCGTTAGCCTTGGTTTAGATATGATGATATGCATTTGGTCTCCATGGTGATTGATACATGATGTTTATGAAATACAGTGAGTTTTTATAAAATCACCATTGTTTATTTAATAGAGAAATTGGTGTTAGTCTAACATGAAACCAAATACCATTGTTATATATATATAACTTGAGATTGAGATCCAATGTTGGTTTTGAGTTATTTTCAAGACCATTGTAGATAAATTTATATCATGGGTCTCTACTGTTTATAGAGATATGCTATATTTTTTCATCAATGACTATATTGCAATATTTGACTACTAAAGGACCATCTTACAAGTTTTGTAGAGATGCATTCACTCATCTCCATAGTTGGAGTAGTTCTCACTATAAAGGAGAATTATCATGAATGGTCCAGAAAGATAAAGCATACCGTCATTTTCAATGAATTGTGGAAAGGAGTATGTCAAGGAGAAGTTGGAAATCCACCTTAAAATCCCACATCTGAAACAGAGTTCCCCATATTGGAGAACAATAATAACAATCCCTATGCATTGATTTTTGCATCAGTAAATGAAGAGGTGATTCACCACATTGTACCATTTATAAATTAATTTAGTGCTTTAAGGAAGCTGAAAGACTCATATGGCTCACACTCATAGCTTGATGCAGTCCAACTAATGATCAAACTCTTGAACCTTGAATTGAAAGATGATCCCCTTGCCCTAGACTTTAGAATCAGAGCTATTATGCATGATGTAGATGCCACTCATGCTAAAATGGATCTTCCTTTCATAGCTTTTGTCAAGGCACTATATTTTTCATATTCACATTACCTTGAATCGTTACAGGCTAGTGGAAAACTTTAATAAATTACCTTTGATTATCTTGTGGAGAAGTTTGTAGAAAGAGATAAATATTTTTGAAAGAGAAAGACAATTGCTCAGTCTCCTGAAGAAGTTGTGTTCCCTGCATAAAAAATGAAGAATCAGGCAAAGGATTCTTATAGAGGAAGACGTGGCATAAGAGGTTGTGGAAATAAGAATAACAGAGGCAGGGGGGAAATGTTACCAAGGGGGAAGACACGATATTCATTCTATATGCTACAATAGAAATTGACATGATTCTTCCACATGAAAGCTCTCTTGGGATATAATAAAACAAGAAAGGAATGAAGAGAAGGGTAAATCACCACATCCAGGGAAATGTAAAGAACATAAATCCTGTTGAAAAAATGTAACTAGGTTTAGTCTTCATAATGACATGTGCTATTGTGATTTTATGTTATTAATGCAATGAATAAAATAAAATTATTATTGTAATTCCTATCTCATAGGTTTCATGAGCAAGCAATTTTATTTTAGTATGACTCCCATTGTGAGTCCTTAGGATTGGTCATAAAGTCAAATTGAGACAATGTCATGTATGAAGGGCCCTTCTTCGGAATGTTACATTTTGTATGAGTCATTAAATCACTATGTAAGCCCTCCAAGGCCAAGAAAAAAGTAGCTCCTTCAAGTCAGCTACAAAATGGAGTAAATAACCTACTCTAATAGACATGTCGGTACAACTCTCTCATGTCGTCTAATTTATAGAGGAAAACCACTATAAATAGGCAGCTCAACCAAAGTTCAAAGAACATAACTTAAGATATTTTCAGTCAAGGAATAGTCTGTAATAGGAAGTGCGAGGAAGAAGTCTCATGACTAGTGAGGAGTAGGAAAGGTAAGGTGAAGACTGTGGTAATATTTTGGGTCTGTTTTGGGATAATCCACTTCACAAGTGCAAGGAAACAAGTGTTGTCCACTATAGAAGAAAATGAGCTTCTGCTATGATACTCGAAGATCAAATGTAGGAGAAAATTGAGGTGCAAGACAAGCCAAGTTTGGAGTTATTTACTCAAATAAATCCCTACACTAATGGATGTTTTAGCATCATCCCGTGGAGCACGGACTAAAGTCTCACTTGTAGTAGTATGGGGGATGCTAGGAACAAGTTTTCGCACCCTTGAGATGTTTGAGATGTCGATTTAGTCCAACTAGATCTGTCTTCCTGGAGGTCATTTCACACACATTTTCCAACCTTCAATACCTTTGTGATCTATTATAATCATCTTTCGCACAGCCCTAGCTAGGGTTTGAGATGATTTCGCGTTGCTAGGGCAATGAACTGCACTATTTCCCCAAACTACACCACATATCTTACTTATCTTCTTAGTATATCTTAGTTAACTTTACGTAAATAGATATTCTATCTTACATTCACTTAATTAATACAATTATACACATTCACACATCATATAAGTATGAAAAGTGAATTTCATACCCAAGATAAGAGATGCATAAAACAATAAATAAATATACATAAATGATAGGAAACTTCTCTTTATTAATACTTCCACTGTTACAGAATTGACTCACCCTGTGCACTTAGCTAGAGGGGTCTACGTACTCAGCTACAGACTACTAGGACTCTCTGCACTAAGCCACAAAGCCTTCTCGTAATCTATGACCCAAAAACTTGACTTTACTCCGTAGATCTATCTCGCATAACTAAACTACTCTTTTACAAACTACGTGCTCCGTGCCCACAAAATGCGGAGTCTTTGCATTGTAATTACAATCTTTGGTCAAAATATGGGCTCTGAGCCCTAACACTTCCCTTCGGGTATCCTGCACCCAACAGACCCCCAACACAAACATCGTGACTCACCCCCTAGTCACTCTGTTGGTATGGAGATCTTTATGCGAATACATCCCAACTCTTACTAGATCACTGCAAGCTCGACAATGCACTGAGTGACTACCTGTTGTACTTCCTTGATGCGTTGTTCAATTATCACTTTAGCTGAACTATTGTCTTAGAACATTTCCTACGTTGCTTGCAGCTGCGTGAGATTTTCTTCAATGGAGGCTATAATTGTAGGAATTTACAGGGTTAGTTCCTCAGACAGAACACCAAAGGACACTGCTCACAAACATATCACAGATCAATACACCAATATTTTTGATGTGGTTAAAGCCCTCAAAGAGGGAAACAGTCCATGGACTGAGCCAGCATGGCCACTTCAGGCAATTTATTAATAAAAGAATGAAAATTTACATAAGCTTCTCTCATGAACAGTTAACCTACAAATGACCCTCCAT
>APFE031311019.1:59070-100318 GCA_000404065.3 Pinus taeda | reverse complement strand
GGTTCTGTAAACCCATTTGCATCTAACAAGTTTTCATCCCTTTGGTAGAGGAACAAGATCCCATGTATCGTTTGCCAATAATGAACGATATTCTTCATTCATAGCTGCATCCCAATATGGATGGCTTGAAGCTTCTGCAAAGGTTTCCAGATCATAATTCGCTGAGACTTGAGCCAGTAAAGAAGAGGCTCTTTCAAACTGAGAACGTGTATGGCAATGATCTGTAGGATCACCAGCAAGATCACCTGCTGCATCCCGAGTAGCACAGACCCATTTTGGAAGTGGAGGAGCTGAAGGTTCAACTCCAGCTGAACCCTGGAGATTTCCTATTTTTCCTCGCGCACGCCTGCTGCTTATTTTCGGACGCATGCTTCCACTATTCTTCTACTTGGAAGGCCAACTCTGGGACCATCTTCTAGGCTTCCTCTACCACTTGCACTATTTGTCTCTTCTACACCACTACCTTGTCACGCTGCAGACTCAATTGTTCAATGTTGATGAGCTGCTCGCTCATTACCTAGAGCGCGCGACCCTCCCTAGCTTGTGGTTCTGCAGTAACTCCATCCTGAAAAATATAGAGTGTCTCCTAAGGGAGTGCAACTATTTTTAATATGATTCCCTTAAACCCACCTGGTAGCACTATAGTGTTGGCTGTTTTGGTGCACAACATTTCCTTAGCTGCAGACATGCCTACTACAAGGTTGGTTGAAACAGTTATAGCCTATGGACTACACACCTACAACTCCTGTATCTATTCCCAGAGAGCCCCCAACACCATCTGGCATTCCTCCCCAAACTATTGGAGGGCCTCCATAGTGACGTCCCTCACCATCTCACCAATGTTGTGTAAATCCGCCTTAGTGAGGGTGATCAGGTCAAAAGAATTCTTTAAGGCCTTCGACTTCTTTTGTTGCCCTACCTGCTCTCCTCGGTCATGGACATTTTAGCTGAGTGGACATTGTCTATGGGTCCACGCCGCCTTGCTTTGTATCGGTCTACGGCTCAGGAAAAGGAAAATTATGTCCTTCACTCACTTTTTCTGTTGTCTCTTGCTACTCTTCTACTAACTTCGCAGTATCATGCACTGCCTGGGCCTTAGCCACTGCTTCTTCCTTCCTACATTTCTCTTCCAACTGCACTATCCACAGCTTTGCCTCTTCCTTCTTCCGCTGCACGGCATACTTTCCTACTTCCACCATGGAACCAGCTGCAGTGTGCCACTCTAGTAGCCATGACTCAAGGACCTCGAAGATGACATCGTTTATCGCTAGATGGGGTAACTTGTGCCACGTCTTTGCAGGGTCCTTCCGTGCCTGATGTAGACATGGTGAAAATCTGCCTTGAACTATGTGAAGATATGTAGACTATTATAGACTATGGGTGATAACCATGGCTTACTATTAATCTCCATTCTGATGTTCATCTCCATCAACACCCAGAATATTTTGTTGTCCCTTATCCTTTGTGCTATCTTTGGGCAATTCCCATGCCACCAGTACTATGGATAATAGAAACCTTGCATAGTGAAAAGTTTTTCCTTGCTCCTGTGGCTCACAATAGTTCTCAAGAAACTCTCTGCATAAGTAGTTTGCCTAGTTGAACTCGAACTCTTTTGCGTATTGCACTACTATCGCAAACACCGGGGTGGGAACCTCATCTATGTGACACTTCTACATAACCTTCTCTGCCAATATCTACATCGCAACTTTAACCAAAGGGTGGTTGATGTTGGAAATGGCATACCCTCTCTTCTTCTCTAGCTTAAAATTCTTCTTCATGGCCTCTGTGATGGCCAAATCATTTCTCTTTCCCTCCGAGATGTTTCTTGGGTCCTCCCCTCTATAAGGGAGTCAAGTAATTCTATGAATCAAATGGTTTGTGATGGGGATGGGCTCCTCCAGCCACAAGCACCCATCATGCACCAAAAAGAGAAATTTCCTGATGAAAAAAATGGTCACTGGGGCGCAATGGTAATGTGGCACCTAGAGTAGGTTTAGAAACCCTACTTTATAAACTCCTCTCAATCATTTACGCAACTCTAATTCTATGATTCTGGCCGACCTGTCTTTCTTCTGGCGCATGATTTGTGTAGTTGCAAGATGCGGTAACTTCTCGTGGTCCGCAAGATCCCAATCCTCAAGCTTCACCATGTGCACTCCTTAAAAAATAATGTCATCATAGAGTAGCGGAGTCTACAGAGAGCTCTTTCTCTCATATATATCTTTGGGCACCTTTGCTTTACCCTTTTGAAGAGGAACATATGCAGGTAGCCTAGTAAGAGGGTCTGTACCCTTAGTCTCAACCTTCATTTCTACATCCTCCTCCTCTACCAGGATTTCTTTGAATTATTCCTCCTCATCAACCTCGAAATTGATAGCCTTCCCCTTTTCTTCCATGGTGAGCCTAGTCCTCAGCAGATTTTTAGGTGATATGGACATTAGTACCATGGCCTACTTGTCTTTCTTAGGTCTCGGTGTGCACGATGATTTAGGAATTTCTGCGACTATCCGAACACTTTATGGAGTTTCTACTTTCGTAATGGCTTGCACAGCTTCATCGGTGGTCATTACTTCGGTATCCATGGCCTCTTCAAGTGTTTCCATAGTGCGATACACAAGTCTCTCAACGTCTCAGATAATTTCTCAAGCAATGAATTTGCCTTCAAAAGATCGAACAAGTTTGGGTTCATGAGTGGTTGTGCACGCAACAACTCAGTCCTAAAATTGCCAAGTGTTGTTTCTTGGACAACCCTTTGTAATTTATAGTGCCTTTTGAATTTGAATTCGACCATTCCCCCCATATTCTGTCCATTAATGTTCGGTTGGCAACATATTTTCAAGAATCTATCCTATAAAGTTTGCCTTAAATGCCTACCGCCCACTCCATTTGGTCTGAAACCAAGCTTCACATCATCAATAGTGATTGTAATGGTCACTTTCCAGCCGACCTACGTGGTAGTACAACTACGTTGCGCTTTCATGGACCTTGGAACACTTTGCTACTGTGCATAGTCTTGACATCTCGCAGCTCCCAGGCATAGTAGTTTATAGTCCAATGCCTCCTTTCAACTGCCTGGAGCACTGAGACTATGCTTCTATCAGCTAGTCAGATGGCCAAGCCCCTTGTTTATGTCTTCAAATGACTGCCATTCACTTTTCTTGGGAAGAGTTCTCCATTTAACTTTACCAACAGCACTACGCAACCATCTATGATCTCATTAATAAGATATGGTCACAGCTAATGCATTCTGAGCTTCCTTGGGAATTTATCGAACTTACTATCATACAAAAACACCAAATCTTTCACCTTCAAGGTATGCAACTTAATATGTCAATTGTTCCAAGACTTTTTGCACTCCTTTTGGACCTGCTGATCAAATCCAACCAAGAATCGTTCTTCCTCGAGCTCCTCCAACTACACGAGCCTCTCCTCTAGGGCTCCATGATCCATCATACCTGTAAGTGCTGGTATATGCATACAAGGCATGATGTATTCCATAAGAATTATGGCTTCCACTCCGTAGAAAAGCCTAAAAGGTGTCAGTCCTGTCAATTTCTTGCATGTCATCCTATAAGCTCATAATACTGCAGGTACGCACAGGTCCCAATCACTTCGCTACGCATTGTATTCCTTGGTCAGCGTGTTCTCCAGTACTTTGTTGAATGCTTTTACTATCCCATTAGCATATGGGTGATACAGTGTGCTCTTCTGATGATACACCTGAAACTCTTCTGTGAGCGTGCTGATTGTTTCGTTTAGGAAGTGCCTATTATGATCGCTCATTAAGATCTCCGGACATCCAAATCGCACCAGTACATGTTCAAACATAAATTTTGTGGTAGCTGCGATCATGCAATCCTTCATTGGTTGCACTTCTACCCAACGAGTCAGGTACTCTATCGCAGTGATAATATACCTCACACCTATTTTTCCTTGAGGTTTGATACGTCCTACAAAATATATTGCCCACTTTTTGAAAGGTTCCAACATCATTTGTGGGTTCAAAGGCATTTCATCCCTTCGCGATGGCTTACCTATTTTTTGGCATACATTGCATGCCTTGCAATGTGCTTTCGAATATTGATGAAGTGTTTGCCACCACAACCCGGTGCATAGAATCTTCTGCGTGGTCATTCTTCCCGCATAATTTCCTCCTACGTCACCCCCATGAGCACCTACGAGGATGTTGCTTTGCTCAAATTCAGGTACATACCTTCACAGTATTTCATCATTCACCATCTTGTATACATGCCCAACAATGGCAGAGAAATCTGCCGCGCACACCACTAATTCCTTCTTCTATTGGACAGAGTATTCTTTCGGCGTAGTTCCAGTTGTTAGAAAGTGAATTATATCTTGAAAATGTCCATCTGCTACATGCACAACAAAGAGATGAGCATCGGGTAATTCTTCCTCAAGACTAGTAGGTTCCTCCCCTATCTCAATGTGCAACAGGTGATCTCATCCCACATTAAATTGTCCAAGCTTCACAACAACTTCAAAATCATATTCTTGGAATAATAAAGCCATCTACATATGAGCCTCCCCAACACAGGCTTATTTACCAATTACTTCAGCATGGAATCATCTGTATACATCTTAAAGTGTTCTCTTAGCAAGTAGTGTCGATACTTCTCGAGTGCATACACCATAGCTAGTCCCTCACACTCAATGGTGGAATAGTTATTCTATGCTTTAGATAATCGACAACTTACAAATGTGATAGGGTGATCCAAGCCTTCTCCACCATCTTTTGTTAGTACTACTCTTAATGCTAACACAACGCATCAACATGGACATGAAACTCTTTTTTCCAACTCGGGAAGACCAGAATTGATGCAGTAACCATATTTTCATTCAATACATCCAGGATTTTCTTACAACCATCATTCTAGTAGAACGTGACATCCTTTTTCAATAGCTTTTCCATCGGCGCAGTGATCTAGGCATAACCTTTGATGAACTTTATGTAGTACGTCGTATGTCCCACAGTAGCACGTAGCTATTTCGCACTCTATGATGCTTCCAAATTCATAATCACCACAATTTTTGCAGGGTCTACCATTAGCCTTTGTTTATAAACCACAGGCCCCAACAGGTTCCCAAAAGGAACAAGGAACAAACACTTCTTGAGGTTGAGCATGATTTGCTATCTTCGACATGATTCAACATCAAGCGCAAGTTCACTACATGGCACCCAACCAGCCCAAATATAGTCTAGTCATCAAAATAGACCTCTAAGAACTTATGAATATATTCCCTAAATTCTGCAACAACCACGCACAAAAATATAGCAGGGGCATTCTTCAATCCAAACGTCATGACAATATATTGAAAGCAACCCCACTCATTCATGAAGGTTATATTTCTCCTATCCTCCACCAAGATTTTGATTTGGTGGTACCTTGAGCACCCATCAGTGAAAGAATACGCTTCTTGACCACCTACATTGTCCAACACCTCATCTGTGAACGGAGTTGGGAATGGATCATGTACACATGCATCATTCAATTTTCTTAGATCCACACATATTCTTATTTTGTCCTTCTACTTCTTCTCTTGTACCACCATCAGGCTTGCCCAATCAAATTCCTCCACAGGCTCAATGATGCCTGCTACAAGCATCTTTTATAGTTCTATGTATACCTTATCCTTGTATTTCGAATTTAAGTGATACAGCCTCTGCTTAACTGGATTTGTATCAGGTTTTAACATGATCTTCATTACGCCTAAATCTCTGGTTATTCCTTTGAAATATGTAAACTTGGTTGGGAGTAAGTCCTGATATTCAAGGAGTAATTCAACAACCTTATCCGCCATCACATCATCCTAATAGTCTCTAATCATTGTGAACTTAGGTTACGCTGCCATACCAATATTCACCTGCTTAGTTTTCACCAGCGTGGTTATGTCAGGGTTCTCAATCTGCGGTCCCTGAACCTCGCGGTGGCCTTTTGTCTCTGGAATGTTAATTTTCTATGGATCTTCATCTTCTTCTTTAGAAGTTACATTATAACATTCCAGCGCACAACTCAACTGAATAGCCCATTTAGGCTGAATCAATTCTACCATCTCCTATGTTATCCTAAATATGGTTTCTTTTACCGCTTGTAGTGCTTCATCAATACTGTCCTACCCATCCTAAAAACTGAAGGTCATTGCGAACCCTTCATGTAGAACATCCCATTCACCTATCCCATGACAGAGCTCTGTTGCTATATACCAGTTCATTGGTATAACATCTAGGGTATGACAGAACAGGTGCACCCACTCAGGTTGTGGCTTTTCTCCATAGGCTTGCATCCACTTAGCCAGATGCGCGTGCAGATCATCCTACCCATTGTACTTATCTGTCAGTCACACCCTAGGCTTCCCTATTCATGTGTGCATCATTCCCCTACATTTTTGCTAGTCATCAAATCTCCCATTGTGCATACCCCACGATCTAGCGGGCATAGCATGTGGTACCCAGTCTAAGGCCTGGAAGCGTTGCTTTTCTAGCACCTCGCTTTCAAATTTATTCAAGAATGTATCTACCTCACTTAGACCATCATAAGTAGGAAAGTCTCTTACTTCTATCGATATGAAGCACAATGACCTTGTCATAATATTACAATTCATTGTAGTTACCTCATGTAACTGATTTCACCATCGCTCTTTTTCGTCATTCGAATCTAAAGTACAGGAGCTTTCATTCTCCCATGCAATCTGCCCATCCGCGGTGGGATTCACCCAATCCTAGTTTATGCTGTTACCTTATAGATGCAGTCCAAATCATCATCACTTTCAAAGTCATGCACCGGCTCCGTATAACATGATCCTTCAGCACGGTCCAGGGGTACAATTTACCATAGTGACTTCTTTTCAAAAATCATTTTTCACTTTTTTAGATTTATCACCCTGTTCATGTCAGTGGCCCAATCAATTCCTAAGAGCGTGGGGTAGGGATTGATGTCATCAACAATTTCTATCACTTCAAAGTCTGCCAGCATGCTCACTCCCTCAATATCCACAGTTATTCCCTGAAATCACCCCATGGGTATTATTTTCTACCGGTTCACCATCCTTAGCTGAATTGGAGACCACTGCAGTGTAGTTCGCCCCATTCACTCCCATGTCTCTTTCGGAAGAACATTTGCATATGATCCTAAATCCAGGATGACTTGATCCATCTCATATTCTCTGATCTATGCGGTTAGTCTCATCTCTCTTCCCGTTCTTGTCTTATGTTTTCCTATCTTCCTTACTATGCGCGGTTCTCCTAGCACGGTCCTAGTGCATCTGTTAATGAGTTCCTGTAACCCTTTCACCACCTTACTATCATGTAATAGCTTCATACATATTTCCAAGAACATTGTGAGCATAGATGGGTCCATCTCTAGCTCTAGTTTATCTTTGCTTCCTGAAGTGGATGTATCTATGAAGCTCTTCTTAGCTTCCATGAAGGTTTCCTGAGTGCACTCCAAATCAAACTCTGCTTCTTTTGCTGAAGCTTTGTGAACCCAAGTACTATCTCCTGGTTGTTTTCCTTTGTGATCTCCCATCGTGATTCCAATTCGGAACACAATTTTCACATTAAAAACTTCCTTGCACTACTCAGACCTCATCATTGTGTAGGTTCCGAGTCAGGGGAGGTGCAGTGCTCCTTTTTCGCATATCCTAGCTATCAATGTAGGAAAATCTTTTGCCTCATGATCAAACAAGGTGCAATACAAACATGACAGGTGCATTGGATTTGTGCAATCATGAGCATAATGTACTGGCCTTCCATAATTGTAGCATATCAACTGTCTGTAACCTCTTCCAGGTCCTCCTCCACCTTGGCCTCATTCGCACCCCTGAAATCCTATTTGTGCCATTCCTGCATCTCGGTCAAGTGGCCACGTTTCAGCCTAAACTCTGTAGGTGTTAGTTCTATCCATCATTAACTCATAGCTTCTACAAGTGAACTCATCATGTCCCACTCACCTACAAAAATTACAGAACAACTGTTGTGAATTTTGCGTATACATCTGTAACAAGTGACAATTGTCCGTGGCATGTTTTCTTGCTATTTGAGAAATCATGCACCACAAAGCAAGTGTCACACCGGGTCCTACTTATGCTTCCAGTATTAAGGGGATTGGTCCTCCTCCTACGATGTAATTTGTGAAAATTCGGTAGTGGTCCTTGTCATGACCCTGACACTTGCATTTTACGCACCATACTTCTTCGCGCACTTCTAGTTGAGTTTTCGTATCCTATTTCAGACTCTGCATCTCAAGGCATAATATTTTCAGCTATGCATGGATCTGTTGAATTGCTAAGTTAATATCCTGCATCGGGGTCTCATGTAGCCTCATAATAATCTCTAAGGGCTCTGCTTGAGTCGTTATCTTTTGCTGCAATAGCGCACTCCTTAAATGTGGCATTAGCAAAGCTACAAACCACTCGCTATGTTGTCCATTTCTTAGATTCATATTAGCTTCACAAATCGTACATTTCATCCTCTAATCTAGCTCCCAAGGAGTCTCGCCTAGTAGCATCGTGATCTCTTTGAATCCAATGATCGACTATGCTTCAGACTTCAGCTTGCTAGATTCTCTATTTAACGCTACTTGGATATCCGCGATTCCCACATTTGGATTATCATTGGATTGCCTAATATAATAGGTCAGCACACGGTACTATAGGGTGCTAACAAGTGTCACTTTCTTTATATTATCATCTGTAACTCCTTGCGCTTCCCTTACAACCCTTACCATGAACCAGAATTGCTATGGATCCCATTTCCCAAACCTTTGAGCATAGGAAACTACATTGTGCTTGCCATATTAAATCGTGGTGGTGGTGGAGGTGGTATGGGTGAAGATGGAGGTGATGGTGGTGAAGTTGGTGGTAGTGTGGGTGGAGGTGGTATTCACGGAATTCTTTGCCTTATCATATGGATCGTACTTCGTCGTAACACCTTTGCGAGCTCTTCCTCGTCCCCTTGGGGAGGTGAATTCAAGGGGCTAGTTTTTGGTCCCTTATTTCCTTCGTTCTTGTAAGCTTTTCCACTTTGCTTAGCCCCAAACATCAAGGTAACATAATAACCCCTTTTTCACACAATAGCCTTTTAATCCAAGTATTCAAAGACTTTACGTACTTACCTCATGGTCCTTTGAGAAAATGTCACTCTGAGGTGTCAACCACGAAATCACTAATGAATCCTCTTATAATATGATCGAGCCAATGATCAATGGCATGCGTGATCTTATCCTCTAATGCCTCCAACCTTCGCACTAACGCTTGACTCCACATGATAGGACCATCAAGTTTGCACCTTCCTTGGCTATATGCTAGCGTCGCGATCCACTCATATAGCTTAGTAGGGAAGGACACGAAGAATATTTTATGGATATCCATGTACAAGTAGCAATCTAACCACTCTTCCTTTGACAGTGGCGGGTTCCTATTCTCATGCACTGTGAACTCGTGAATTCTTCTGTTCAACCAGCCTTCAATTTCCTTCTTAGTTGGATTCCAATGATGTGACATCAGACATCTCTATGCAGATTTTGGTCCTAGAAACAGAACCATTTGTTGGCTTATGGGTGCCTAAGCTAGGTTTAGAGTTATTTAGCCAAACAAATCCCTACACTACTAGCTCTTTCGGCATCAACCATCGAAGAGCGAACTTAAGTCTCACCCGAAGCAGTATGGGGGGATGCTGGAACCAAGTTTCCATACCCTTGAGATGTCTGAGATGTCGATTTAGTCCAATTAGATCTATCTTCGTGTAGGTCATTTTCACGCACTTGTTCCAACCTTCAATACCTTCGCAATCTATTACAATCATCTTTTGCACAACCGTAACCAAGGGATGAGATGCTTTCACACTGCTAGGGAAACAAACTTCACTATTTCCCCAAACTACACCATGTATCTTACTTTTCTTCTTAACAGATCTTAGTTAACTTCACATAAACATATATTCTATCTTGCATTCACTTAATTAATACAATTATAAACATTCATGCATCATGTAAGGATTAGAAGTGAATTTCATATGTAAGATAACATATGCATAAAAAAAGAAATAAATATACAGAAATTATAGTAAACTTCTCTTTATTAATACTTCCACTATTACAGACTCAACTCACCCTGTGCACTTAGTTGCAGGGGTCCGCGCACTCAGCTGCAGACTAATAGGTCTCTGTGCACTCAGCTGCAGAGCCTTCCCCTACTCTACGACCTGAAAACTATACTTTACTCCATAGATCTATCTCGCATACATCATATGCTCATCTTTCCTTATTAATTTATTTCTCTCTTAACTACTTAGAGCGTCTCTCTATTTATACAATCCCATGGTCCGCAGACCATGGGTAGATCTCTATAGCCGACATTACAATAAAAAAACTAAGGGTGGATAACCCTATGACTCTTTTATAAACTACACACTTCGCACCCACAAAATGCGGAGTATTTACACCATAATTAAAATCTTTGGTCAAAATGTAGGCTCTAAGCCCCAAAACGTCGCTTGGTGGATCTCACTCCCAATAGGAATCCTCCACCTCAAGCGACGAAAATCAAGGATGAAAGGATGGTAATATACACGTGCTAGGGTTTCTAATTTAGGGCCAAGAAGTTGCAAACCTAAAGCAGAGGAAGGGAAGCTGAGATCTGAAAGGAAGTTGAAGTAGAAGGAAAGAGCATGAAGTTGACTATTATCAACTCAAGAGGGGAAGATAAGAAGCATGATGTCTTGGTCTTGTAGAGGTCAAATAGGTTTTGTTCTTGGTGTTTGTATTTGTCAATTGGAATGTCTATAAGAAGAGGAACTTGTTCAGGTTTTCCTCTCAAAGAGTCAGAGGTTTTGGCCCAAGATGATAGCATATATTCTATGTCTCTTGTCTCTTTATAGTCTATGAATTGGTGGTTGTTTGATGAAGAAGAACACCAATAACCTAATTAAAAGAAGATCATAATCTAAATAACTAAAAAATAGTCGCAAGAAGGTAATAATAGAAGCGAAGTCACTTAATCTCTATGCCCTAAATTTTTCAACATGGTATCAGAGCTAAGGTGACTAAGTCAAGGAAGGGAATCTTATCAATGTACACTCAAGGATCAAACCTCAAGGAAGGCATCAAAGCTAAGATCATCTTGAAGTCAAACGAAGAATCATAACCCTAGATGAAAGAAGTCTACAAAGAAGTATTGGAATCATCATCCAAAAGAAGGCCAACATCTACTAAAGTTAAAGTGTTTTGAAGACTATTCAACTAGAGGAAGCTAGATCAAAATGCAGTGTCATCTCACTCTCTATGGGATCAAGGATCATTCTTGGAGAAAACTAACTTCATCAAGGAGAATTTTTCTATCCTGTATATCATCATCAAAATCAAGGAAGCACCAGGAGGAAGGAGCATCCTTTCAAGTAAGTATATTTATGTGCACATCTGAATCTGTCAAAATGCCTTTTTGTAATGAAAGCAAAAAATTGGTTGGGCCTTTAAACTTTTTTTGCATGGAAGAAACTGACAGATTTGAATCTCTTTAGAAATGAGGTTATGGAACATGCCAAAGGTTGTATCACTAAACCAAGAAAGGAATATGCTCAAACTCTTTCCATGTACATGAAAGGGGAAGTTAGGGGTCAAAATATTCTCACAGAATCCATCAAGGATCCCCTCATTCCATATGCATCTAAACTCAAAACATTAAAAGAAATCTATGACGAACATGTAGAGTTGTATTCTGTAATTACTATTGGAGAAGTCCTCTGATTAAGGAAACATCTCCATGCACTCAAGATGTCAAGGGAAGATGAAATAGCCTCATATTTTATCAAGTTATCAAATATGTGGGATCGACTACAAGATATAGGAGAAGTAATGTCTAATGGAGAAATGACTACAATTGTATTAAATGCAATACCAAAGGAGTGCAATAACAGTTGAGAAATGGAAACAAGAAATTCCAATTTAATTTGTCCTTGAATTAAACTGTGAACTAAAATAGAATTCTTTTCTCATAGAAATTTCAAAATAATTAATTAAGTTTAATTAACTTAATTAATTTAGGAAATTCAATTTGGAAGTTTGTTAGAAGACATGTATATGTTCTCCCTAACTTATAGGAGTTGAGGATGAGTTATGAATGAGTTGTAATAAGTTAACTCAGTCAATTGAGTTAAGTCCAGTTAAATTAGTTCCAATCAGTTTTAGGAACTAATAGTGAGTAAACACTCAGTTGTGACACTAGTGACCTAATTAGTGCTACTCTAGTTAATTGAAGATTCCACCATGAGAAACTCATGCATGTTGATTTTGAGAAAGACCCAGTTGAGACTAGAGTGCAGGGACCATGCACTATTTGTTTTAGATTTTTCTAAGTTGCACTAATAGTGCATGCAATCAGGAACTAATCCTTGAAGGATTATGCTATTTTTAGAGGCTTTATTTCCCTTTAAATACAAGCTAACCTTCATAGCAATTACACATTGGAATAAATACTTGGAGAGCTTTTGAATTGGCTAATATTTGGCCTAGAGCTTTCTTATGAATTGGAGATTGAATTTGTTGAGTGTTGGGATTGTTATAGAGGGAACAAGCATTGTAATTTCGTCTTGATTTTATGGATTAATACAAAATGTATAGTGGGGTTTTGAGTTGTGGCTTTCCCCAAATATTTATTGTGCTATGTGCCTTCCATTCTCTTCCTCTATTGATTATTTTTTGCTCTATGTTTATGGGATTTCACTGTAAAGAGTAGAAGTAGATTCTTGTCTCTTGTTTTTGTAGATTACATGAGCTTATGAATCTATAGTTTTTTCTACATGGTATTGAAGCAAGATTGTTTTTTGGGATGAAAGTTTGCGAAGACATTCTGAGAATTTCTGTGCAAAACTTTCAGTAAAAAAATTGCATATTTTATTCCTTGGGAAAATATACACAAATTCAAAGAAAAAATTGGTCGAATCAGAGTTCACTATACATCCCTTCTATTATTTTCCACATGTACATTTTTTGACATAGAATGCTACCCAATGGAAGATGATTCTAACCCTCAATTAGGATCTTAGCCTCCTTATCTTTTACACAGATGTAATAGTTATAAGGGCACACAATACATTCTTCCCTCATCTAGGGCTCAAAAACCTTATCTTAAACCATTTTAGGACCGATCCCAACTCATAGATTTTTCTCCTTGGCATTAGCCCTTTCCTAGTGGCCTTACCACAATCCCAAACCCTAAGACCATCATACCATTAATTATGGACTATATGCAACCTTACTTTAAGGATTGGTCGAAACCAAGCTAGGCCACATAGGCCTCTCTACTTGTTATGTTGAGGTCTAACGTAATTATCTCTCCTAGCCAAATTCAAGCTGGGCCTTTAGGCCTCCTTTCTTCCACAATAGGCCTTCAACTCACTCTATTGTATTTTGATATGAGGTTTAGGCCTCCTGTCCACTCCCCCTTGGATGCATATTGATACCATGTTGTGACCCTCACTTCGCATAGGAAGTGAGGCCTTTCAACCTACTTTTCTAGCCCATAAAATACTTGCAACCTAACTACCATAGTTTAGCGAAATCCTCATGATGCTTCAATGCCTTAAGATTGCAGAAGAACTCCTTAAGTGCTAGAAAGTATTGAACAAAATCCTCCTCTCTTGTTGTGACTTCATGGGTCTCCTACACTTTCTATCTTAAAAATATATCACTATTGGATCACATCACAACCTCCTCTTGTAGTCTTGCTTAGCCTCCAATCTCAAGCTCTCCTTTGCTACATCTTTAGCATCCATACAACCAAATGAGCCTCCTCTCACTTAATACCCTCTAGCCTTTCCTTAGGCCTCTTTAACTATCCCTTCCTATGACTCATACGAACCCTCTAGAGCTTAAGGGTTTTGATCCTCTAGACCTTAGGTTATTTTACTTGGGTTATTTTCCACAAATTCTTTTGTGACCAAATTTCACAAACCCATACCCAATCTTGTGGAGTACCTCCCAAGCTACACAATTCAACACATCCCTCTCTAATGTATATATTTATGACTCTTACTAATAGAAATTAAACACTTTGGGGAGTTACCAATACCTAGCCTGACATGGTATTAGAGCACAAGTATCAAGTTTAGGTATTCTTCTACCTTTGTAACTCCTATCTGCATTCCCTTTTCATGGTTCATCGACTCGTCAGATATTACATTTTGGCTAGCTTGAGAAATCTGACATTTCTTCCCTAACATCTTGACTCAGGCCTGATATTCCCTTACTAGCATCTTGAAGTAATGTGGGCTATCAAATATTATTAAGATGGGTAACCATATATTTTCATGCTTTTGTAGATGGATGGTGATGAGGTTTGAATCTGCATAAATATCTGATGACAGTAACTG
Source organism: Pinus taeda (assembly GCA_000404065.3). Taxonomy (NCBI): domain Eukaryota; kingdom Viridiplantae; phylum Streptophyta; class Pinopsida; order Pinales; family Pinaceae; genus Pinus; species Pinus taeda. Next base: position 85,935 of record APFE031311019.1, on the reverse strand, counting down.
TTTTTTAACAGACTCTTACTCACTACTGTATCTTTTAACCCCTATTTGGTTTAATGGCCATGCAAGATAGAAGAAGTGAGTCCTCTAAAGCTATTCATAGATGATTATCATAGAGTCAATATATGCCTATGACATTGCACAAAGAAGAGTGCAGGTGAACTCGACATGAATCTAGTAGTGTTGTTGTGGTGTCAAAGAGCTAATATTGTGCACTATTATACGTTGAATTACATATGTCATGGATTGTGGTGAACATTTTATATCTAGTTAAAACTATGGTATGTTCCTTGGTTTATATTATATGTTGTTTGTACTCTATGTATGTGTTAGCCTTGGTTAATAAATGATGATATGCATTTGGTCTCCATGATGATCGATATATGATGTTTATGAAATAGAGTGAGTTTTTATAAGAGTACCATTGTTGATTTAATAGAGAAATTGGCGTTAGTCTAATATGAAACCAAATACCATTATTATTATTATATATATATATATATATAACTTGAGATTGAGATCCAATGTTGGTTTTGAGCTCCCCGGATCCGGGTGTTCCCATTGCCTCGCCACCTCATTCCCGGACGTGTCCGACGTCAGGCAGTCGGAACGGCACCTGGCCGGACAGGATCGAGGTTAATAGCTCCAGGACCGCGTTGAATGCAATTCAATGCATTACGCCGCCATCTCCAGCTCGGGTCCTCTCTGCCATTAACGGCATTCATTCCCCTGCAGGTGTTATGATGCTCCCCCGCGCCTCAAACCTGGAGGAAGCTCACCATAAAATGGCCCTCCCTGCTACTCGTTGCCATCATTCTCTGACTCGATCCTTTGGCCAGTTTTCAATTGAGCCGGCTTGGCCTGCAGTCGATCCGCGCAAGTCTATCATCCACCAGTCCGCCATTGGCAACCTGTCCAGCTCTCCAAATTCCACAAGAGCCATGCCGCACAGCAGAGGAGTGCCTCGTAGAGGAGGCTCTTCGGCTTCCCGAGGCCGCAACCGCTCTTCCCCCTCGCCGCTGGTCATCCCCATCTCCTTCGCTTCCCCGTCCTCCCCTCCGCTTTCCCCGGTTAGGCCTGTTCCTAATTCCTCCTTCCACAATTCCAGATTTACCTTTCGCAGTCGCCTCAATCAACCGGTAATTACCTTTACCACTACAATTATGGTTTCAGAGGATGCTGAGGAGCCTGTCGATCCTTCCTCTTCGTCCACTCCTTCTCCAAAAGCTAGTATCTCCCATGGCCCTGAGCTTCATCACCACCCCTCAGCCACCAACATGCAGGAGGACACGCCGATCATTGTGGAAGAAGAAGTGGTGGCTTGCGGTCCAGTGCAGCACCTTCGACATCATGCACCTGATAACGCAATCCGAGGAAGGAACCGGCGCAGGAAATCCAGAAGATGGAGCGGATACTCTGCCAGCAGTGACAAATCTGCCAAGCACCAGCTGCCCTGACCCCCAAAGCTCGGGCAAGTAATCTTTCAGTTTTGGAATGAATTCGATTCAAATTTTGGTCAATTCGCACCTCTACTCAGTCTATCTCTCTTTCGAATGTATCGCTGAGGCCAGCCTCAGCTCTTGCTTCTTTTTGCCGTATCTCACGCTCTCTTATCATGTTAAAATCTCTTGGCAGATAGCCTCCTATGCTTGGCAAACTCTACAAGCAAATAACTGTTTTGTAATGGCTCTGTTATCGGTGGTCCGCTTCCGCTGCCTGGCTCCTAATGCAGGCACGAAGCCATTTTGTAAGCTCAAATTTTGCTCTGTGGCTTGGTTCAATTATTCTCACCCAGAAAAACAGAGCTCCTTTTTGGAATCTCAGTCAATATGTCAAGGGTCAGTATACTGGCTCTCTGAGGGTTCGCCCTCACTGTAAATATTTTTCTCTTTTTATTAATAGAATTAGCATCGATTCAGAAAAAAAAAAAATGTTGGTTTTGAGCTATTTTCAAGACCATTGTAGACAAATTTGTATGATGGGTCTCTACTGTTTGTAGAGATATGTTAAATTTTTCCATCAATGATTATATTACAATATTTTGATTACTAAATGGCCATTTTACAAGTTTTGTAGAGATGCATTCACTGATCTCCATAGTTGGAGTAGTTCTCATCAGAAAAGAGAACTATCATGATTGGTCTAGAAACATAAAGCATACCCTCATTTTCAATGAATTGTGGAAATGAGTATGTCAAGGAGAAGTTGGAAATCCACCTTAAAATCCCACATCTGAAAATTAGCTCACCATATTGGAGAAAAAGAATAACAATGCCTATGCATTGGTTTTTGAATGAGTAAATGAAGAGGTGATTCACCACATTGTACCATTTATAAGTTAATTTGGTTCTTTAAAGAAGTTGAAAGAATCATATGACTCAGACTCATAACTTGATGTAGTCCAATTAATGATCAAACTCTTCAATATTGAATTGAAAGATGATGATCCCCTTCCCCTAGCCTTTAAAATCAAAGATATTATGCATGATGTAGAATCCATTGGTACTAAAATTGATGTTCCTCTCATATCTTTTGTCAAGGCACTGTATCCCACATATTCACATTACCTTGAGTCATTGCAAGCTAGTGGAAAACTTGAATAAATTACCTTTGACTCTCTTGTGGAGAAGTTTGTAGAAAGAGATAGATATTTTGGAAAGAGAAAGAAAATTTCTCAGTCTCCTGAAGAAGTTGTGTGCCTTGCACAAAAAGAGAAGAATCAGGCAAAGGATTCTTATAGAGGAAGAGGTGGCATAAGTGGTTTTGGAAATAAGAATAATATAGGCACGGGGGAAATGTTACAAAGGAGGAAGACACAATATTCATTCTATATGCTACAATAGAAATTGACATGATTCTTCCACATGCAAGCTCTTTTGGGATAGAATAAAATATGAAAGGAATGAAGAGAAGGGTAAATCACCACATCCAAGGAAAGGTAAAGCACCTGAATCCTATTGAAAAAATGTAACTAGGTTCAGTCTTCATAATGACATGTGCTATTGTGATTTTATGTTATTGATGCAATGAAGAAAATAAAATCATTTTTGTAATGCTTGTCTCATGGGTTTCATGAGCAATGAATTTTATTTTAGTATGACTTTCATTGTGAGTCCTTAGGATTGGTAATAAAGTCAAATTGAGACAATGTCATGTATGAAGGACACTTCTTGGGTATGTTACATTTTGTATGAGTCACTAAATCGGTATGTAAGCCCTCCAAGACCAAGAACAAAATAGCTCCTTCAAGTCGGCTACAAAATTGAGTAAATAACCTACTGTAAGGGACATGTCGATACAAATCTCTCATGTTGTCTAATTTATAGAGGAAAACCACTATAAGTAGGGATCTCAACCTAAGTTCAAAGAACATGATTTAAGATATTCTCAGTCAAGGAATAATGTGCAACAGAAAGTGTGAGGAAGGAGTCTCATGACTAGTGAGGAGTAGGAAAGATAAGGCAAAGATTGTGCTAATATTTTTGGGTATGTTTTGGGACAATCCACTTCACATGTGCAAGGAGCCAATTGTTGTCCACTATAGAAGAAGACAAGGTTCTGCTATGATACTCAAAGATCAAATCTAGGAGGAAATTGAGGTGCAACACAAGTGAAGTTTCCAAAGAGGAATCTTCCACCTCAAGCGAAGAAAATGAAGGAAGAAAGGATGGTCATCTACGCATGATAGGTTTTCTAAATTAAGGTTGAGAAGTTTCAGACCTAAAGCAGAGGAAAGGAAGCCAAGACCTGAAAGGAAGGTGAAGCATAAGGAAAGAGAAGGAAGTTGACTATCATCAACATAAGAGGGAAAGGTAAGAAGCTTGATGTCTTGGTATTGGAGAGGTCAAACAGTTCTTGGTCTTGGTATGCGTCAATTTGAATCTCTATAAGAAGACGAATTTATTCAGGTTTTCCTCTCAAAGAGTCAGAGGTTTTGGCCTTGAATGATAGCCTATATTCTGTGTATGTTGTCTCTTTATAGTCTATGCACTGGTGGTTTTTTTTGAAAAAGAACAATAATAACCTAATTAAAAGAAGAACATAATCTAAATAACTAAAAATCACTCACAAGAAGTTACTAATAAAAGAGAAATCACTTAATCTCTATGCCTTAAATTTCTGAACATGGTATTGGAGCTAAGGTGACTAAGTCAAGGAAGGGAATATTATCAATGTACACTCAAGGAACAAACCTCAAGGAAGGCATCAAAGTGAAGATCATCTTGAAGTCAAAGGAAGAATCATAACCCTATATGAAAGAAGTCTAAAAATAAGTATTGGAATCATCATCCAAAAGAAGGCCAACATCTACTCAAGTTAAAGTGTTTTGAAGATTATTCATCCAAAGGAAGCTAAATCAAAATGCAGTGTCATCTCACTTTTTATGGGATCAAGGATCATTCTTGAAGAAAACTACCTTCATCAAGGAGAATTTTTCTATCCTCTACATCATCATCAACATCAAGGAAGAACCAAGAAGAAAGAGCATCCTTTCAAGTAAGTATATTTATGTCCACATCTAAATATGTGAAAATGTCTTTTTGCAAGGAAAGCAACAAATTGATTGGGGCTTCAAACTTTCTTTGCATGGAAGAAAATGGCAAATCTAAATCTCATTAAAAATGAGGTTATGGAACATGTCAAAGGTTCTATCACTAAACCAAGAAAGGAAGATGCTCAAGCTCTTTCCATGTACAAGAAAGGGGAAGTTAGGGCTGAAAATATTCTCATAGAATCATTCAAGGATCCCCTCATTCCATATGTATCTGAACTCAAAAGATCAAAAGAAATATATGAAGAACTGTTAGAGTTGTATTCCATTAGCACTGCTGGAGAAGTCTTCTCATTAAGAAACATGTCCACACACTCAAGATGTCAAGGGAAGATGGAATAGCCTCATACTTTATGAGGATATCTAAGATCTAGGATCGACTACAAGATCTAGAGATGTATTGTCTAATGGAGAAATGACTATAGTTGTATTAAATGCACTATCGAATAAGTGTGGTAACTACTGATAAATGGCAACAAGAAATTCCAGTTTAATTTGTCCTTGAGTTAAAATGTGAATTAAAATATTATTTTTTACTCATAGAAATTTGAAAATAATTAATTAATTTTAATTAACTTAACTAATTTAGGAAATTCTAATTGGAAGTATTTTAGAAGACATGTATATGTTCTCCCTAACATATAGGAGTTAAGGATGAGTTATGAATGAATTGTAATTAGTTAACTCATTTTATTGAGTTAAGTCTAGTTAAATTAGTTCCTTTCAATTTCAGGAACTAATAGTGTGTATATAGTCAGTTGGGACACTAGTGACCTAATTAGTGCTACTCCAGTTAACCGAAGATTCCACCATCAGAAACTCATGCATGTTGATTCTAAGAAGGACCTAGTTGAGAATAGAGTGTAGGGACAATGCACTATCTATTTTAGGTTTTTCTGAGTTGCGATGATAGTGGATGCAATCAGGAATTGATCCCTGAGGGATTGCACTACTCTTAGAGGCTTTATTTCCTTTTAAATACAAGCTAACCTTCATAGGAGTTACACATTGGAATAGAAACTTTGGGAGACTGTGAATTGGCTAAGCTTTGGCCTTGAGCTTTATTATGAGTTGGAGATTGAATTTGCTGAGTTTTGGGATTGTTCTAGAGAGAACAAGCATTGAATTTCATCTTGATTTTCTGGATTAATGAAAAACATATAGTGGGGTTTTGAGATGTGGCTTTTCCCAAATATTTACTGTGTTGTGTGCCTTTGATTCTCTTCCTCTATTGATTATTGTTTGCTCAATGTTTATGCGCTTCCGCTGTAAAGAATAGAAGTAGATTCTCATCTCTTGTTTTTGTAGATTACATGAGCTTGTGAATCTACAGGTTTTTCTACATAGTATCAGAGCAAGATTGTTTTTTGGGCCAAGAGGTTGTAGAGACGTTCTGAGAATTTCTATGCACAATTTTCAGAAACAAATTGCAGATTTGGATTCCTACGGAAAAGATACACAAATTCAAAAAAAAAAAAGATTGGCCAAATCAGAGTTCAGATGAGGGAGCTATCATTCATTTAAAATCAACTCTCTAGAGAATATTTTGAAGTTTTGAGTTTCTGGCCTACAGGTGAAGGTCAAAATCACATACATACTTTAGGATCGACAGATGGTGTTCCATGGGTTTAAGCTTGAGTATGCCTTGGAAGGAAAATCAAATTTTGTAGTCTAGAGGGACAAGATGAAGATTGTGCTAGAAGATAATGGCTTGAAGGAATTCATTGATCAGGAAGTCCCCAAGTGAGCAACTATGGATGCACAAAACTTGGCCGAATGGAAGAAGTTTGTGGTGAAGGAAAGGTGGATAATCCTTGAGGGTGTTCAAGACCACGTCATATCAAGTCTTCATGGAAAGGGAACTATGTATGCTATGTGGAAAACATTGATGGACTTCTATCAGAATAGTAGTGATCATAGGAAGTTGGCACTGAAGGATCAAATCCGTAAAAGCAAGATGGAGAAAGGGGTGACAATTCCAAAGTACTTGACCAAGTTCACTCAATGTCGGGATGAACTTGGAAGTGTTGGAATCACAGTTGTCGAGGAGGATATGGTGATCCTTGATCTTCTTTGACTCCCGAAGAGTTGGCATAGTTATCATGACTCTGTTAATGGTCGGGAGAAGCTACTAGATTGGGAACAACTACAGTTGGATTTGATGCAAGATGAGATTAGAAGGAACACCATTGATGGCTCTTCATTAAAGACTGATGATGAGGAAAGGTAAAATTTCTCATTCCAAATCAGATTCTTATAATGGAGGTAAGAAGAAGGACATGATGAAAGTTAAATGCTTTCATTGTCACGAGATGGATCACTTTGCTACAAATTGTCCATTGAAGAAGTCCAAGAAGAAGTCCTCAACAGGAGCGGTGGGTGAGGCTTTTGCCTCCCAATTCAAATTGGACTTTTCCCTCATTGCCTACATGGTGTCTTCAATGATGGGAAGTGGCTGGTACTTAGACAGTGGAACTTCTTTCCAAATGATTGGTGACAAAGAGTTATTCAGTGAACTGGAGGAGAAAGATCTCAAGATGTATATCGAGATGGGTGATGACGGTAAGTATAGTGTCACTCATGTGGGCACTATTACTTTTCAGAGGGAGAATGTGGCTCCATTCACATTGAAGAATGTTATGCATGTATTCGAACTGATGAAGAACTTGGTATCCATTTCCATGCTTGAGGATAGAGGCTATGATGTGATCTTTTCAAAAGGAAAGGTGTTCCTTCAAAACATAGGAACAGTTCAAGTAGAGAAGATAAGGATTCAAGTTTAGAATCTCTATAAGGTGGAGGTAGATGATTGTTCTGGTTTGAGTTCAAACATTGAAAAGATATTGAGCCAAGACATCGGCGAGTTGTGGTATGGGCGATTGGGCCACTTACATCATGGGGCTTTGAAGATATTGCAACAAATGCCTACCAGTATTCCCAAAGGTATGCCTAAGAAAGTTGATACATGCAACGGTTGTACTTTGGGCAAATACACCAAGTCTTCCTTTGGAGATAGAGACAGTCGAGCAGATTCTATTCTAGAAAGAGTCCATTTAGATGTTTGTGTACCATTCTCCACAATATCCACCACCAAGCACATGTATTATGTTATATTTGTAGATGAATATTCTCATAAATGCTAGATATTTCTAATGTAGAGAAAGGATCAAACATTCACAAAGTTTTTTGGATTCAAAGCATTGGTCGAGAAAGAGTTAGGACATAAGGTTAAAGCTCTATGGAGTGATAATGGTGGATACTATCTCTCCAATGAGTTTAAGAACTTTTGTGCAATGGAAAGGATTAAACGAGAGTTGACAACACCTCCTAACCCTCAACAGAATGGGGTTGTCGAGAGGAAGAATAGGAGCATAGTAAGGGAAGCAAGGGCGATGTCACATGATCAGGGCCTACCACTACACTTGTGGGTTGAGGCATTCAACACAATGGTTTATGTTCAGAACCGTAGCACACATTGGATACTTGAGAGTAAAACAATAGAGGAAGCTTATTCTGGTAAGAGGCTAGATGTTGGTCACTTCAGGATTTTTGGGTCATTGATTTATGACCATGTGACTAAAGATGCATGGAAGAATATTGAGCCAAAAGTAGAGTTGGGGATCTTTGTGGGGTACATTGATACTCCCGACAACTATCAGGTGTACGTCAAAACCAATTGGATCACAGTGGTTTGCAGCGATGTCAAGTTTTATGAGGAGAAGGCCATGTGAGTATCCATTGAGAGGGAGCTTTAGCTACATTCTGAGGAGGAACATTTAGTTCCTAAGGTTGAGGAGCCTCAGATTGATGTGGAGCAGCCACATGCAGAGGTTCGGGAGTGGAGACATCCACTCAGTTACAATATTCTATAGAGGGAAGAAAAAGTACTAGAGAGGCTGAAAAAATGTTGGATGCTGCATGGGAGAATGTGGGAGCACCCTCTTCTCAACGTAGACAGAGGAGGCCACTAGAGAGGTACACTGGATACATGGAACTTATAAGTGCATGTGTTGTGAGAGAGCCATCTTCCTTTTAGGAAGTAGCGCAACATCTAGTTTTGGCTGATGTGATAGTGGAGGAGTATGACTTCATAGTTCGAAACAATGTTTGGGATGTGGTCTCGAGACCAGATGACAAGTGAGTTGTGATCTCCTGTTGGCTTTACAAGGTAAAGCAAGCTGCAGATGGTAGTGTGGAGAAGCATAAGACTATATTTGTGGCCAGTGGCTTCTCACAGGTACAGGGGATTGACTATGATGATACCTTTTCTCCTGTTGCAAGGTACTCATCTACCAGAACTATTTTGGCATTATCTGCACAGTGGGTTGGAGTAGCCATGAGATGGATGTGAAGAGTGCCTTCCTTAATGGCATGATTGAGGAAGAGGTGTACATAGAGCAGCCTGAAGGTTTTGAAACCTTGGACCATGACTCACATGTCTGTGGACTCAGGGGAGTGTTGTATGGGCTAAAGCAAACACCCCATGCTTGGTACATTGGGATAAATAGCTACTTCACTGGGTTAGGATTCACGAAGAGTGAAGTGGATGTGAACCTGTATCACATAGTAGTGGAAGGTAAGATTTTGATCATTATACTTTATGTAGATGATCTCATACTGACAGGTGATGATAAGCTCATTAATTCTTAAAAGGAGGACCTTGCAAGAAAGTTTGAGATGAAGGACATGGGGCTCATGCATTACTTTCTTCACATGGAGGTATGGCAAGGAGATGGGGAATTGTTCGTTTCTCAAGGAAAGTATGCTAATGAGATACACAAGAAATTCTGAATGGAGAGCAGTAAATCCATGGAGACTCCTCTAGATGGTAAGTGGAGGAAGGAGGATGCTACTGCATGAGAAGTAGTGGAACCTATTGTTTACAGGAATCTTGTGGATTCACTCATGTATTTGGTGAACACACGAATAGATATTTATTATGCAATTAACCAAGTTAGTCAAGCGATGGTTAGGTCTACCAAGCTGTATTGGAAAGTAGCAAATCATGTATTGAGATACCTCAGAAACACTACTCAGTTTGGGTTGTGGTACATACAGACAGAGGGAGTGAAGTTTCAAGACTTCACTAATGTAGATTGGTCAGGGAGTCCATTTGATAGGAAGAGCAAATCAAGAGGGATCTTTAGTATTAGGTCAAGTGTAGTTTCTTGGTACAGCAGGAAACAAAGATAGGTTGCACTCAGTTTGGTAGAGGTAGAGTACATGGCTCTAATTCAAGCAACATGTGAGGCTATCCAGATGAGGAATATCCTAGTTGGATTGTTTGGTCATCAGATGGATCTGATAGTTATTTATTGTAATAATTAGACTTGTATCAAACTCTCTGAAAATCCAATTTTATGATCTGTCGAAGAATATAAATATCTGGTATCATCATCTCAAAGATTGTGTATTGTGGCAGATCATGTGGTTAGATTACATTCCCATAGAGGAGCAAGATGTCGACACCTTGACAAGGGCATTGCCAAGATGTAAATTGAAGTTTCACATAGACAGGAATAGGGTAGTGGATAATCCCATTCTTGTTGAGAGGGAGTGTTGAGAAATGGCAACAAGAAATTGCAATATAATTTGTCCTTGAATTAAACTGTGAATTAAAAGAGATTTATTTTCTCACAGAAATTTGAAAATAACTAATGAAGTTTAATTAGTATAATTAATTTAGGAAATTCGAATTGGAAGTCTTATATAAGACATGTATATGTTCTCCCTAACTTAGACGAGTTAACGATGAGTTACGAATGAATTGTAATTAGTTATATCAGTTTATTGTGTTAAGTCCAATTAAATTAGTTCCAATCAATTTCAAGAACTAATAGTGAGTAAACAATCAGTTGGAACACTAGTGACCTAATTAGTGCTACTCTACTTAACTGAAGATTCCACCATAAAAATTGCATGCATGCTAATTCTGAGAAAGACCTAGTTGAAACTAGAGTGCAGGGACAATGTAATTTTTGTTTTAGATTTTTCTGAGTTGCACTGATAGTGCATTCAATCAGGAATTGATCCTTGAGGGATTGTGCTATTTTTAGAGGCTTTATTTCCCTTTAAATACAAGCTAACCTTCATAGGAATTACACATTGGAATAGAGACTTGGAGAGCTTGTGAATTGGCTAAGCTTTGGCATTGAGCTTTCTTATGAGTTGGAGATTGAATTTGTTGAGCGTTGGGGATTGTTCTAGAGAGAACAAGCATTGTAATTTCATCTTGATTTTCCATATTAATACAAAAAATATATTGTGGGTTTTGAGTTATGGATATATGGTCACTATGAAATATTGAAGAGTCTAGACTAAGTCTAAATCCGATGTGGGAGCAAGTGAGGAAAGTCAAGCTTATGCTATAATGACAAGAAGAAAGGGAAAATTTGGAAATACTGGTTCTTGGAAGAAGAAAAGGTACATGTCTAAGATTCAATGCTATGGATGTTTACAATATGGGAACTACAAGAAAAAGTCTCCTAAGATTAAGAAGGACAATAACAAAAGAGGAATAGAAGAATTTGATATCACAGAGAAAGTGGAGGAAGTTGAAAAGAAGAAATCCAAGAATGAGGAAGTAAGAGACCTATATTATGATTGACATAATATTCCTCACCTAAGTTATTCCAAAGCTCTTAAGTCTAACATTTTAAGAGATGGCTATCATTATTCACTAAGAAAAAAGATGGGATGCATCATGGCATTACAAAAGAATTGAAAGAAATAGCTCAGGAAATCGTCATAGAAAAACATTAAAAATGGTTAGAATATATGGAATTCAAGGATATAGCTCTTGGGAATATCATTGGTAATATAGGTGTCAAGGTCATTTACTACAGGGTTCATCATAAATCTATCAAAAGGAAACATTTGTTGATGGGGATACTTTAGATCCTCAAGATTATCCGACGGAATATTTATTAAAAGGTTCACCGATCATGAGAAGAAGAAAGTGTTTCATCCAAAATTCCAAACTTGTGGAATTCATGGGATGATGGTATGATGACATAAAAGTAAAGTAGATCAAGGAATTAAATCTCTTTCAATCAAGCAATTTGTTGTAGGAAGTCTCGAGAACCCAAAGGAAAAATGAGGTATATATGCTTATATTTGATATTGTGGAAGTCATGTCATACGATAATACATATCATGTACCAATGCTCTATATTAATAGCTTGATCAAGAGAAAGGATTTCCTCCCTTAAAGGAATGTAGGAATCCATGGGTCACATATTCACTAGATGAAATTAACATAATATGTCCTCATATGAAGTATGAAGTGGTTCAAAATAATTGAGGAACTCTAATTGGAAGCTCTCGGGAATGAAATGTGTGAAGAAAGGAAGGAATAGATCGTCCAATATGAAACCATGGTAAAGGCAATAAACATCTAAAAGACCAACAATATTTGGTTAGGATATCTCCATGAAAGATAGGAAGACTCTAATGGAGTCTGGAAGAGAAATAGACCCTTGACAATACATATATTTGGGAGATGTTTCAATATGTATGGAAGATGATGATGCAAACTAAAAGATGTCATGATGAAATACCATCACAAATATAATTTTGATTTTAATGTTCATTCCTTTATTTTTGAACAAATATCTAAATGAGTTTATACAGTGTTGTTGAGAGAAGATCTATGGATGTCTTCAACCACTGATGCACATTTAGTAGGATTAAATATCATTAAGTAAACATGTCATGAAGAAAGCGGCATGCAATGAAGGAATGTGAGATATGGATTGATGGATGACTTTGCAATGATGACATGGCTAACTAATGGATGAAAGTGACAGATGGTTGGTGCCCTGTGTAGATGTCCCAAACATGAAGACTCTTAGATAACGAAAAGAGTTCATGAAATCATGAGGAGGATTTCTTCAAGAAGTTTGTTGTCACATCATTTCCACATGAGTAGTTGTTGTAGGTCCCTAATTAAGAGGGAGCCTGGAAACAAGTTTCTTACTTCAAAGAAACTTCGAAATTCCTAAGCCAAGAGGGAGATTAGGTATATTAGTTCCATAAAAATGAGTAAATTCCTTTATTTTAATATATATCTCCTCCCTAAATGAGAGGGAGAGATAAACACATCATTAGTGTCTTTACTTGGGAAGGAAGAATAGAGGATTGGGTAAACATCTGGCATCTGATGCGCTTTGAGGATGTATTAGGGCATCCAATATAAGAATAGTAATTAAGGACCATTATTATTTCAGGACTGCGAATCCAAGATAATAGTAGTCTTGGTGGAACACACCCTGAGAACCCAGGTGGGGTATGTTTCGAGAGAGATAATGATGAGGGTGTTTATACATCTTTGGTCTTGCCAACATTGTGATCAAATCTCATGGAGAGATATAGCTATTAGTTAAGGAATTTCTATGTGATAATGGTGGTTGATATGATGCTATACAAAAGGGTTACAAATTGGACTCTTCTTATGAGAATTATTTATATTGAGAATGACCAAGTACCATTATGAAAACCTCCCTAGTTAAGAGGGGGTGTTGAAAAATGTAACTATGTTCGATCTTCATAATGACATTTGTTATTGTGATTTTATTTAATTGATGCAAAGAAGAAAAGAAAATTATTATTGTAATTCTTAAGGAAGGACCCTTATTGGGTATGTTACATCTTTTACGGGTAATTAAATTAGTATGTAAGCTCTCCAAGATGAAGCACAAAACAACTCCTTCAAGTCAGATACAAAATGGAGTAAATAAAAAACTCTAAGAGATATGCTAGTAAAACTCTTTCATGTTAGCTAATTTACAGAGGAAAAGAACTATAAATAGGAAGCTCGGCCTATGTTAAGAGCACAAAATTTCGGATATTCTCGATCAAGGAACAGTCTGCAATAGGAAGTGTGAGGAATGAGTCTCATGACCAATGAGGAGTAGGAAGGAAAAGGTGAAGTCTGTGGTAATATTTTTGTGTCTATTTTGGATAGTCCACTTCAGGAAAAGGGCATTATACACTATAGAAGAAATCAAGGTTTTGTTGTGATACTTGAAGGTCAGATCTACGAGAAATTTGAGGTGCAACAGAGGTCGAGTTGAAAAAGAGGAATGCTCCACCTCAAGTGAAGAAAATAAAGGTAGAAATGATGGTAATCTACATATGATAGGCTTTCTCATTTAGGGCCAAGAAGTGGCAGGTATGAAGTAGAGGAAAGGAAGCTAAGATATGAAAGGAAGTTGAAGCAGAAGGAAGGAGCATGTATTCGACTATCATTGGCTCAAGAGGGAAAGATAAGAAGATTCGCGTCTTGGTTTTGGAGAGGTAAAATAGGTTGAGGGTCTTGGTCTTTGTATTTTTCAATTGGAATCTCTATAAGAAGAATAATTTGTTTGGGCTTTCCTCTCAAAGAGTCAGAGGTTTTGGCCTAGTTGATAGCCTATATTCTGTGTCTCTTGTCTCTTTATGGTTTATGCATTGGTAGTTTTTTGATGAAGAAGAACACTAATAATCTAAGAAAAATAATATCCTAATTTAATGAAGTAAAAATCCCTCACAAGTAGTTACTAATAAAAGAGAAATCACTTAATCTTTATTCCCTAGATTTCTCAACAAATCTGGTCATTATATTGTGACACATTACAAGATTAGAGTAATTGAATACTTGTTTAATACTTCACTTTCTTTGTGGAAATATGCATGACTTATTTATATACAAACAACTTGACACATGATGTTTCGAAAGGACTTCTTTAAATATTTTAGTGACAGTGTAGATGGAGTAGTCCACTTTGCAGGAAAATCAAAACTCACGCCATCCAAACTTGGCACCATTAGGCTCAAACTACTTGGTCTCCTTGAATTTATTCTTCATGATGTTCCCTACCTCCCAAAGTTATGGAGAGAATTTATATCCATGGTTCACATCCACCAACAAGGACACTTGATTCACATGTTTGATGGTAATGTTGAGGTTAGAAAATCATCTCAAAAATAACTTGTTATGACTGGGATAGAAGAAGAAAGACTCTTCAAGCTGAAAGTAACCTTTTCTTGTGGACATAACTTTGCATACAATTCTCAATATGATGAAGGAGAATTACCATCCAATCTCTTATGGCATGGTATATTGGACATCTAAACTATTGCACCTTCATTTATTGAAGAGAAATGGTATAACTAGTTCTCCCACCATTCCTAGGAAACTTAAGCAACATGATGCTTATATCTTAAGAAAACATAACAAACAATAATTTGATGATTTTGTTTCCAAAGAACATAGAAATATTTAATGGATTCATTCTAACTTATATGGATCTATACTTATTCCTTCTACAAATGGAAATAACTACATGATGAATATTATTGCTGACTACACCAGAATTTGTTCACTATATCTCTTGAAGAACAAATATGAAGCTTTTGAAACTTTCAAAAACTTTCATGCATGGAATGAAAATAATGCACAACCCCATATTTATTCTCTTCATACTGATAATGAAAAATAATATACTTCAAATGAATTTGAAAACTATCTTTACCAACATCGGATCCAACATCCTTATAATCGTCAACATAAAAGTGTATCAAAAAGAATGAATATGGCAATCTTAAATATGGTGTGTTCAATGTTGTTCTTAAAAAAATTAAGGCTAATGTTTTAGGATAATGCATTTCTATGTGCAGTTTATATTAAAAATGGATGTCCATCTCATGCTCTCAAAAATAATACTCCCTATGAAATGTATTATGTCCATGTTCCTTCAATGAGGCATCTCAAGGTTTTTGGTTCCACTTGGTATGCCTTAATACTAAGGAAAAAAGAAACATTTTTTTTGCAAGGAGTCAAAGGTGTATTTTTTTGGGGTACTTTATTGGAGAGTTTCCATTGTCTGGGGGGCTAGTGGTTGTGAGTGTCTTGGAATTGACGTCAACCAAATTAACATGATGATTGGGAGTCCAGGAGGAATCCTATGGTAGTTGCAGGCATATAGTAGAGAATCATCATAGTAGTAGTCTTATTGTAAAGCCACAAAATGATGACTATAGTGATTGGTAGGCCAAGCTTAGGAGGAATCCTATGGCAGCTACAGGCTTCTGGTAGACAATCACCACAGTAGCAGGCTTATTGGAAAAGACATAAAAACATGACTATGAGGAATTCGAGGTCCAGGTTCTTGGAATCATCTTTCAGTTTTGGATCCATATTTTAGGTTGAAAATGGGCTCATATACTGCATCAAACCATCTCCAGCAGATAGTTCTATGAATGAGTTTTATAATAGTATATATCCAGAAATGGCCATCGGAATCAATAGTTCTTGATCGTCGAAGTAAGGAGCTTGAAGTCCTTAAGAGGAGACCAATTAATGAATCTTGGAGTAGAGCATTTATTGAAGCATTGTAGCAAGCTATATTAGAGGCCAGATCACATTGAAATGCTAGACCACCGAGAGCCAAATTTTTAGGACCCGATATTGAAAGCGATGAGTTGGAAACATATCCGAAGGATGGGGCCATCCGGTCTTTGGAGGATAGGGCCATCGAAACATCAGAGGAAAGAGTATCTGAGGATGGAGAATAAGGCACATGGGAAACCTTGATGCAGGAATATATCGAAATATCAAAAGTTCGAGGCCATCAGAACTTTGAAACTTCTTAACATTTGAATTTTGAGAGGTTACGATATATGGAGATGTTGATATAGGTTAAAAGCACTGAGGGATGCGGAGTGGGATTCGTAAGGGCACATGGTGACATGTTATTAGCTCTATGAAGCTGTAGTGACAAATGATGTCATCATGATGTGGTTGTATCCATATCAGAAAAATCGGTGGCCTAATGGGGCAAATCAGGGTGACACGTGTCACCACTTAGGAGGTGCCATGTGGAGAATGACAAAAACATGATTTCATCTCAAACATCAATTTATTGGAGGTTGAGGACCTCATAACTCATATGCAAATGAAATTTTAAAAGGTTGCGATAAAAGGGACTTCGATATTAACTACCACATGGTCGCGTGGAGACCAAAGGAACTAAGGGATAAGCATGAAGGGGCTAAAGGTATCAAAACTATGTGATATCACAATGATCCTCCTCTATGAGTTACAATATATTGTGGCTCCAATGTAAGAGTACAAATAATTAAAAGGATGAATGGGTCAACAACTAGATATTAAATGCAAATCAAGAGAGTTGGTTTGTGGAGTCAATGAAATCTATAGAAAACGCTAAGACAAGGCAACAATGACAATGGTTTACAAAGAAGAACAAATGATATGAAGAAATCCATCTTCTACTTCTCATGAATATCTTTTACATTTGAATAAGGAATGGAGGGGCCATTCATGAGGACTATCAAGCTCTGCAAAGAAATGAATGAGCATGGGAAGTCATAGTAAAGTGTTGATGTGGATAGAGATTAAATTCTCAATATGGACAATTAAATAGGGATTTAGTGAAGAACTCATATGCCTATCCTTATGATTAATTCCATGATAAAATTCAACCATCAAACACAACAGCAGCAAGATGAGCCATACAAAGGTACACGCTGGCAGTGTATAAATAGGCAACAAAGAGCATTTTTCAGTGTGTAGCAGAGGATCAAAACCATCAATTTCCATTAAGAAATTGGGGAAAAAGAGTGTATTGTTGAAGAGGAGAGTAGCAATAGTAGAAAGTGTGATATGAGATGAGTGCAAGAGATTAACAGAAAGGTGTGTAGAAGAGAGCATGTGCGAGAGAAGGTAGAGTGTTGATGATGTATTTCTATGAGTAGAGGTTAGACTGTTGTTGTGTAAGATCAAATGAGCTTGTGGAATAGTATAGGACTAAGATTAGAATTTGTTTATGAAATGAAATAGATTGGTATTTTTCAATAACTGTATCTACCTTTCTTTTGAGTTTGAAAATTGTATGAAAAGTAGAACAGTGGCAAGAGCATGTTGTTGACTGCATTCAGAAGAGGTTGTTGCCTCTTGGAAAGTAGGTGCTTGCTAACCTAAGGGGGTCGGTGCCTCCTATGAGTAGGTTATCACAAACAAATGATGAATTTAAGTAGGTGCTTAATTTACAGCATAAACAACAAGAAATTTGTGGTTTATTCCATTTGCGTTTCGACATGAAAACACTGATGTCAATATGTGTCTTGCTCCCGTGATAAATTGTTTGAACATATGAATTCTTAATCTTGTTTCTCACTTCCTTTTATGAATGAATGCTCTCATAAGTAACATACAATGGAGGAATGAACTAAAATGATATTCAGTAAAAAGATTTAAGAATCTCACTATTATTTATTCACCCCACCCCCTCAGTGATTCCTTATTCCAACAATTGGTATCAGAGCCACATTCCTTTAGGAACAACCTTACCACTGGAATGTAGATCTATAGGGAATTATGTTTAGGAAAGAGAGTCAAGAGGCTTACTCAAGAAAAATACTAGTCATTTGATCTGAAATGATCATATGTTAAAACTGAGGAAGAATTGATTATGCCAACGGTGAAATGAATGTTAACTTAAAGTGTTGAAACCGTGAAAACTACTTGAGAAGAAACACTTTATGACAGATGATGAACATAAGAAAGATGCAAAAACATAAGTGAAAACAAAAAATACACAATGATCATACCAGATAGCAAGATTGATTATGGAGTTCGTTCCCAGTGGACTACGTCTCCAGGTCTGCTTTCAAGATGGGTGATTGCTTTATTAGGATTGACTCTGAAGAGGTTGATTACACAACATTTTGACCAAACTGAATGTATATGCAATCACTTCTGGTCACTATCTTTAGAAATCTCTCTGAACCAACTTTCCAACGCCTATCTCGATTTCCAATTCTGACTCCCAATGCCCCTGTTACACTGAAAAAATAATTGCCTATATCCTCCAAAATCTACACTTTAACCCAAAACCATTAATCCCCTTCACTATGAACAAAAGGGTGACTTTATATTGAAAAAGGTTCATTTGGGACCCCTCAGGTTCAGATAGGCATGAATGTACTTAGTCTAACCACTAAGGGCGACCTTCATACCTAGGCACATGGTCATCACATTAAGTTAGATCAAATTGAACAATAAAAACTTAAACATGACCATAGGATAAGCACAAACTGTTAGCTATTAGCTAACCGAGGGGAGGAGGGTGACCGCCAGCATGTGACTGTCACAGTCTAACCATAGGTTGGCACCTCCGTGGTCATTATCCCGATGGTCTTGTCTTACGGTGCGTCCATGTCAATGCCTGTGACTGATTCCCAAAGGTTACGGTTATGGTATGGTGATCTAGGCTGTTCTGACGCGGTGAGCTGTTCAGATGATCACAGTTTGATAAAATTCCCTATGCGGTCAAACTCCTGGTGCTAACATTGACTGTCAATCTTTGCAGCTGATCACATGACATAGTTCCGATGTGGTCTTCTCCATAGTTAGAGACTGATATTTGTATTGTGTAATGTTTCGTAATGTATTACATATGCTAAGGGTTTTAGACTTAGGATTATGGGTTTTTAATGTATTTTTAATACATAGTCTTGCAATGTGTATACAATAGGTATTTGTAATATATATTAAAATTACAATGTTTTTAATATGGTTTGTTTGCATTATTTTTTTTTAGATGTAGATTAGGGTTTTAATTCTTAGGCCTTAGTTCTTAAGACTGTACATCATTTTGTTCTAAAATAACCATGTATAACAAATTATCAAAAAGTGACATTTGCAACAAATGTCACATGATGACGACAACCAAACCTTGCAAAATGGGAAACAACCACTTGTTGACAACCATATCTTGGTGGAATTGATGACAGCCATATGTCAAAAAGCAGGTACCATACCATATCCTTCGCATACCATGAAAACCATATACATTACTGGACAACATGAACCATAAACATCACTGTTGAAGCTAAAGACATTGGACACTTAATGTTGAAAATGAAACTAAATCTATGCAACTGATCTGACAAGGTCCTCCTGGATCAATCCTCTCCACTTGAAAGCTTTTGGACTACAAAAGTTTGACTAGACAAATAGTAAATGAGGGTATAGCTCCTGCACTCTCCACCTTGCCCTCATGATGTACCAATACTTTTGATTAACCACTTGAAAGTGATTACCCTGATGATGCTAACCATGGCACATTTTGAATTGGTGACCTATTCCATCCATCTGTAGTATGTATAACTTGCGAAGATTGTTAAAAAACCTATTATTAACTTGGAAATTGATTTCATTCCACGAAATACCATGAATTAGTGGTTCATACACATCTTTGAAGATAATATCTACAAGTTATTTTTCAATACTATTAACATGTATTAACAATCTATATTGTGGAATGAATAGGATAATCAAAGACATTTTTCACGTCATACCAGCTACTTGACTTGATATATTTTCCTGATTCTTGATTACTAAGTGAGATTGCTGCAATAAACCCTTCAAGATGTAATATGAAAACTGTTGCAACTTAGTTTGTCTTTGAAAGTATTGAAATGGTTGTTGATTTGTTTGAATCATTGTTTCCTTATTTAGTAAATGATGTTTGCATTGATTAGCACTTTCCCTTGATGCATAAGTTTCCCTTAGATGTATTGAATACTTTGACACTGCTTTAGAAAAGGATTTGATATGAAAACAATGAGCTTCATTTCCACTTCAAAAGAGGCTTCCAAACTGTTTGCAACATGAATTAGTGACACAATAAAAGAGAAATGTAATACTGGCTTTCCCGAATACTCACTTGCATCCCTATAACTGATCATTTCCAAACTTGGACTGAATTGATTCATTCTGACATTAGGAAAATTAACTTTAGGCACAAGATGTAGTTCATGTTATATTCCCTACCTATGAGTAAGATGTTTGGTTTCTTTAAATAGAACTGGAAACTTTTCTACCTCTTTGATATTACTATCTTTAAGCCGAGACTCATAACTTGAACAAACAACTTGTCGATTCTTATGTTGTTCCTTTACACACATGATTACAAATCTCTTATTTCAACTTATTAATTGCTTGATCTAATTGGAAACAACTAAATTCAAGTGATTTTTACTTTTATGTTCCCTGACAATAAATTCAACCCCATGTTTCTTAAGGTGATATTTATGCTCCCTTCTATAAAATACTGCATCATGATCATAAAGATAAGGACTTCCTAAGAGAACTCCACATATGTCTACTGAAACCACATCTACTTCCACTTCATCGATGTAAATAGTTGTAATGACAAATCTTTATCAACATTGTTTTGTGACTTTTACCCGAGTTGATTTATTTAGCCATCCTAATGGCTAAGGTCTTGGATGATTCTATGTCTCCAAACCCAACTTCTTAACTAAATATTCAGATATTAAATTTGCCTAGGATCCACTGTCCAACATTGTATATTTCTTTGTGTGCTTGGAATTTATCCTTATGTTAAATAATTCAACTCTTTTATCCTCATTTGAAGGATTTATGTTTGATGAAGATGCAATAGTATTCAAACTTGAACCAGTGTCAGAAGTTTTACCTATCAAAACTATGGTAGTTATCCTCCTTTCATCACATGAATCGGAACACAGATCTTTTTGGACTGCTACAATTGCTTTCTTTTCATCCTTCTCTTTAAGGAACCTTTTGGGATTAAGTTTTGGTTGAAGTTTCCAAGACTTAGATTCATCATGACCGATTCTCTGACAATGAGAACAAGTAGGTCTTTCCTTCTGAACCGTCGTTGATTTCTTTCTCTTCGAATTTTTCTTGCCCTTACTGTCATTGGAATCCTTGATTTCCAAATCTTTGGATTATTGTGGTAAAAATTTTCATGGTCTGCCACCTGATTTAATATTTATGGCTTGAACACACACTTCATCAAAATCATCAGGACTAAACATCAATAATGTATGCTACAAATATGAATGTAAACTGTTGATGTATTTTAATAAAGTTTCATGTGTATCCAATGAAATACCAAGCACCAATGCTTTCTTTCTAAACTCCTGAATAAACTCCTAATCACTCTACTCTTTACCTTACCTCAAATGATACCAATCAACAACAACTTGTTGCATGTATCCTAAAGGATAGAATTATTTCCTAAGAGCTTTTAGAAATTTATACCATGAAGAGATGAATTTACCTTTTTGCTTTACATATACCTGAGTTTCACTTTCCCACCAGATTAAAGTTGTTCCTCCCATTCTAAGTGGAGCTAACTAAATTTTCATTTTATTGGCAAAAGTATTTTAATATTATAATACACTTCTAACTGCTTAATCTAGTTATCTAGCTTTTCCAAATTCATTTTGCCATAATAAAGGTAACTAAAATTTTACATCAAGTTTTAAAAGAGATGTTTTCTTAGGTTTCTTTTCTGTTTTAGATTCTAAACTAGAAGAAGAAGGAGAAGAAGATGATGATGGAGATGATGGAGGTGAAGGTGGTTTATCAGCCTTGCCTTTACCTTTTTCCTTCTTTGATGTCTTTGAAGAATACAATGCATCTCTCGCCTTCTTATCTTTGTAGAGTTCTCCCAACATCCTTTGCATATTAAAGAATGCTTGCAAAACCTATTAATTTCTCATCTTAGTTTCTGGCATTTCACTTGCATTGGATCTTGTCATGGTCGACATATGAACGACTCTTTGCCTTCAAATCTCTGGATCAATCTACTTGAGGATTCCTTCTCCACTTTGTGATTTTGACATGGTTAACATTCACTGACAGATTCTACAAATGTAACCTACTCTGACACCAAATTATATTATCTGAAATCATCATATTTTAAAACTGAATAAGAATTGATTATGCCAATAGTGAAGTGAATGTTAACTTAAAGTGTTGAAACGATGAGAACTACTTGAGAAAAAAGACTTTACGATAGATGATGAACATAAGCAAGATGCAGAAATAGAAGTGAAAGCAACAAATACACGACAATACCAGACAATGAGATTGATTACAGAGTTCATTCTGGATGGACTATGTCTCGGGGTTCGCTTTGAAGATGGGCGACCGCTTTATTAGGATTAATTCTGAAGAGGTTGATTACACAGAAATTTGACCAAAGTGAATGTGTATGCATGAAATTATAGTCACTACCTTCAGAAATATCTCTGAACCATCTTTCCAATGCCTGTCTCGATTTCTATTTCTGACTCTTGATGCCCTTGTTACACTGAAAACAAAATCACCTATATCCTCTAGAATCTTCACTCTAAAACCAAAACCATTAATACCCTTCACTATGAACAAAAGGGTGTCTTTATGTGAAAAAGGTTCATTTGACACCCTTGAGGCTCATATAGGCATGAATGTGCTCGGTCTAACCACTAAAGGCCACCTTGGTACCTAGGCACATGGTCATCACATTAATTTATATCAAACTGAACAATAAAAACCCAGAAATGACTATAGGATAAGCGAAAACCATTAGTCGTTAGCTAACCAAGTGGAGGAGGGCGACAGCCAGCATGTGACTTCTGCGGTCTAACTGTAGGCTTCCATCTCCACGATATTATCCTAGAGGTCTCGGCTGACGGTGCGGCCATGTCAACGCATCTGACTAACTCTTGGCTGTTATGGTTACGATGCGATTATCCATGTAGTTCTGAGTGGTGAGTTGTTCACATGGTGACGGTTTGATAAAATTCCCCATGCGGTCAAACTCCTGGCACTAACCTGGATGACTAATCCTTGCAGTTGATCACATGGCATAGTTCCGATGTGGTCTTCTCCGCAGTTAGGGACTGACATTTGTATTGTGCAATGTTTTGTAATGTATTACATAGGCCAAGGGTTTTAGACTTAGGATTATAGTTTTTAAGTGTATTTTAATACATAGTATTGAAATGTTTATACAATAGGTATTTGTAATGTATATTACAATTACAATGTTTTTTAATATGCCTTGTTTGCATTAGGTTTTTTAGATGTAGATTAGGGTTTTAAGTCTTAGGTCTTAGTTCTTAAGACTGTACATCATTTTGTTTTGAAATAACCAGGTACAAAAAATTGTCACAAAGTGAAATTTGCGACAAACAATGCATGATGACGACAACCAAACCCTGCAAAAAGGATAACAACCACCTATTGACAACCATATCCTAGTGGAACTGATGACAACCATATGTCGAAAATCAGGTAACAAACCATATCATTCTCATACCATGAAAACCATATATATTACCATACAACCTAAACCATAAACATCATTGTTGAATCTGATGACACCGGACACTGAATGCTGATGACGAAACTGAATCTATGAAACTGATCTGACAAGATCCTCTTGTATCAATCCTCTCCACTTGAAAGCTTTTCGACCACAAAAGTTTGACTAGACGGATAGTAAATAAGGGTAGAGCTCCCTCACTCTCCACCTTGCCCTGATGATGTACCAATACATTCGATCAACCACTTGAAAGTGATGACCCTGATGATGCTAACCATGGCACATTTTGAATTGGTGACCTGTTCCATCCATTTGTAGTATGTACAACTTCCAAAGCTGGATAAACAACATGTTATGAACATGGCAATTGATTTCTTTCCATGAAGTACCATGAATTAGTGATTCATACACATCTTTGAAAAGAGTCTCTACAGGATATAGCTCAATACTATTAACATGTATTAACAATCTATATTGTGGAATGATAAAAACAATCAAAGATATTTTTGACAGCATACTAGCTACTTGACTTGGTACACTTCCTGATTCCTAATTACTAAGTGAAATTGCTGTAATAAACCCTTCAAGCTGTAATATGAAAACTGATACAACTTAGGATGACTTTGAAAGTATTGAAATGCCTATTGATTTGTTTGAATCATTGTTTCCTTATTTATTAAATGATGTTTCCATTGATTAGCCTTTTACCTTGCCTTAAATGGTACCAATCAATAACAACTTGTTCCATGTATCCTAAAGGATAGAAGTATTTCGTAAGAGCTTTTAAAAACTTAGACCATGAAGAGATGACTTTACCTTTTTGCTTTACATCTATCTTAGTTTTACATTACCATAAGATTAAAGTTGTTCCCCCCATTCTACGTGTAGCTAACTAAATTTTTGTTTTATTGTTAGAAATGTTCGAAATGCGACAATACACTTCTAACTACTTAATCCAGTTATCTAGCTCTTCAGGATTCATTTCACCATCGTAAATAGGTAACTCAAATTTTGCATCAAGTTTTAAAAGAGATGTTTTCTTAGGTTTCTTTTTTGTTTCAAATTCTGCACTGGAAGAAGAAGAAGAAGATGATGATGATGGAGATGATGGAAGTGAAGGTGGTTTTTCAGCCTTGCCTTTACCTTTGTCCTTCTTCGATGTCTTTGAAGAAGAAGTTGCATCTCTCACTTTCTTATCTTCGTAGAGTTCTCTCAACATCTGCTGCATATTCAAGAATGCTTGCTGAAACTATTCTTCACTCATCTTAGTTTCTGGTGTTTCACTTACATCAGATCCTATCATGGTCGACTTATGAACGACTCTTCGCTTTCCAATCTCTGGATCAATCTGCTCAAGGATTCCTTCTCCACATTGCGGCTTTGACATGGTTAACATTCACTAAAAAATTCTACAAATGCAACCTGGTCTGATACCAAAGTATATGATCTAAAATGATCATATGCTAAAACTAAAGAAGAATTGATTATGCCAACAATGAAATGAATGTTAGCTTAAATTTCTAAAACCGTGAAAATTGATTTAGAAGAAAGACTTTATGACAGATGATGAACATAAGCAAGATGCAAAAACAGAAGTGAAAATAGAAAATACACAGTGATACCAGAAAACAGTATTGATTACGGAGTTCACTGCTGATGGAGTACGTCTCCAGGTCCACTTTCAAGATGAACGATCGATTTATTAAGATTGCTTCCGAAGAGGTTGATTACACAGAAATTTGACCAAACTAAATGTGCACGTAGGCACTTATGGTCATTGTATTTAGAAATCTCTCTTAACCAACTTTCCAATGCCTTTCTTGGTTTCCAATTACCACTCTTAATGCCCCTGTTACACTGAAAACAAAATCGCCTATATCCTCGAGAATCTGCACTCTAAGCCCAAAACCATTAATCCCCTTCACTATGAACAACCAGGGTGATTTTATAGTGAAAAAGGTTCATTTGTCACCCCTTAGGCTCAGATAGGCATGAATTTGCTTAGTATAACCATGAAGGGCCACCTTGGTACATAGGAACACGGTCATCCCATTAATTTGGATCAAACTGAATAATAAAAGCCCAAAAATTACCATAGGATAAGCACAAACTGTTAGTCATGAGCTAACCAGGGGGAGGTGGGTGACAACCAGCATGTGACTACCACCGTCTAACTACGAGCTTCCACCTCTATGGTAATTATCCCGATTATCTCCGCTTAAGGTGCGACCATGTCAACGCATGTGACTGACTCCCGGCGGTTACGGTTATGGTGTAATGATCCAGGCGGTTCCGACATGGTGAGCTATTCACATGGTCACAGTTTGATATAATTCCCCATGCGGCCAGACCCTCAGTGCTAACCCTGATGGCTAATACTTGCGGCTGATCAGATGGATTAGTTTCGACACAGTCTTCTCTACAGTTATGGACTAATCTTTGTATTTTACAATTTTTTGTAATATATTACAAAGGCTGAGGGTTGTAGACTTAGGATTATGGATTTTTAATGTATTTTTAATACATAGTATTGAAAAGTTTATACAATAGGTCTTTGTAATGTATGTTACAATTACAATGTTTTTTAATATGCTTTGTTTGCATTAGTTTTTTTAGATGTAGATTAGGGTTTTAAGTCTTAGGTCTTAGTTCTTAATATTGTACATCATTTTTTTCTAAAATAACCATGTACAACAAATTGTCACAAAGTGACATTTGCGACAAATGTCACATGATGACGACAACCAAACCCTACAAAATGGATGACAACACCTTGTTGACAACCATATCGCGGTCCTAAACCCTAAACCATAAATGCTAAGAATTTTATAACAGTTTAAAAAGAATTTTGTAACTATTATTTAAGTTTTTATTAAAATAATTCACTAAAGTGTTATAAATGCTAAAACCTAAACACAAAACCCTAAAACCTAAACAAGAAAACATAAACCCTAAACCCCAAAACATCAACCCTAAACCGTAAACCCCAAACCCCAAACCCTAAACCCTAAACTATAAACCCTAGACCCTAACCATTTTATAACATTTTAAAAATTGTTTTATAACTTTTATTTAAGTGTTTATTAAAAGATTTTACTAAAAGGTTGTAGACCCTAAACCTTAAATACTAAACTGTAAACCGTAAACCCTAATCATTTTATAACATTT
>APFE031311019.1:2164-54248 GCA_000404065.3 Pinus taeda | reverse complement strand
AACCCAAAACCTGAAACCCTAAACCCTAAACTGTAAACCCTAAATCCCAAACCCTAAATGATAAACCCTAATCATTTTATAACATTTTAAAAAGCATTTGGAACCTTTTATTTAACTGTTTATTAAAAGCATTTACTAAAGTCTCATAAGCCCTAAACCTTAACCTCTAAAACCCAAACCCTAAACCCTAGATCATAAACCCTAAACCCTAAACCTTAAACCCTAAACCCCAAACCATGAACAATAAACCCTAAACCCTAAGCATTTTATAACATTTTAAAAATTGTATTGTAATTTTTATTTAAATGTTTATTAAAAGAATTTATTGAAGTGTTATAAACCCTCAACCCTAAACTGTAAACCACAAACCCTAAACCCTAAAACCTAAGCTCTAAACCTGAAACCCTAAACCCTAAACCATAATCTCTAAACCCTAAACACTAAACCCTAAACCGTAAATGCTAAACACTAATAATTTTATAACATTTTAAAAACATATTGTATCTTCTATTAAAGTGTTTATTAAAATCATTTACTAAAGTGTTATAAACCCTAAACCCTCAACTCTAGACACCAAACCATAAACCCTAAACCTTAAGCATTTTATAACATCTTAAAAAAAATTCTAACTTTTATTGTAGAGTCTACACTCTTAACCCTAAACCCTAAGTAATCTATAACATTTTAAAAAGTGTTTTTTAACTTTTATTTAAGTGTTTATTATAATAATTTACTAAAGTCTTAAAAACCCTAAACCCTAAGCATTTTATAGCATTCTAAAAAAAGTTTTGTAACTTTTACTTAAGTTTTTATCAAAATAATTTACTAAGGTGTTATAAACCCTAAACCATAAAAACTAAACCGAAAACTATAAACCCTAAACTGAAAAACCAAAACCCTAAATGCTAAAACCTAAGCCTTTTATAACATTACTTTTATTTAAGTGTTTATTAAAAGAATTTACTAAAGTGTTATAAACCCTAAACACTAAAGCCTAAACCGTCAATCCTAAACCCTAAACCCCAAACCCTAAACCCTAAACCCTATACCTTATACCCTAAAACCTAAACCCTAAGCATTTCATAACATTTTAAAAAGTGTTTTGTAACTTTTTTACGTGTTTATTAAAAGAATTTTACAAAGTGTTATAAACTTGAAACCCTAATCCCTAAAACCTAAACCCTAATTAATTTATAATATTTTAAGGAGTGTTTTGTAGCTTTTATTTAAGTGTATATTAAAAAAATTTATTAAAGTGTTATAAACCCTAAACCCTAAATGCTGAAGCCTAAGAATTTTATAACATTTTAAAAATGGAATCATCTAACGAGGCGGAGGAATTGCCCTGATGGCCAAAAGTGGCTAGAATCTGTGCAAAAAAATTTAAAATTCTTGTAGAGGAACTGTTTGAATCATGTTTTTGATGGTGGAAATGGATTCAAAACCATCAAAAATGCCTAGGACACCTAAACTTTTGAAGTTTAATAACTATAACTTGGATTTACAAAAAATCTTGTCGGATTTTCTCTAAATATGACTCAAATTTCCATAACTTTTTCCGGGAAACTCCTCCACCTCGTTTGACTATGCTTTTAAAAAATATTTGTAACTTTTATTTAAGTGCTTATTAAAATAATTTGCTAAAATTTTATGAACCCTAAATCCTAAACCCTAAACCCCAAACCCTAATCCCTAAACAATAGAAACCTATGAATTTTATTAGAATCTATAATAAGGGAAGACCACACATGGGTATATGAGTGTAGAAGGAAGAAAATTGTGGTATATGAGATACTTCGACCTTTGTTTTTCCACCCTTATTCATAAACCTATTTCCTCTTATTTATTTTTCTTCATAAGTCCTCGAGGTTCAACGAGATGAATGCATTAAGTGTAATATGTAGCAGCGGATACCCCCTTAAGGTGGGGTGGTTCAACCTAATCCCCAAATCCTAAACACTAAACCCTAAGAATTTTATAACATATTAAAAAGTGTTTTGTAACTTTTATTTAAGTGTTTTTTAAAACAATTACTAAGGTGTTATAAACCTGAAACCATGAACTCTAAACCCGAAACCGTAAACCCTAAACCGAAAATCTTAAAACTTAAACCAAAGCATTTTATAGAGTGTTATAAAACCTAAACCATAAACCCTAATCACTAAATCCTAAGCCACAAATGCTTAACCCTAAACCCTAGACCCTAAACCCCAAACCCTAAATCCTAAACTCTAAATTCTAAACCTTAAATCGTAAACACTAAGCATTTTATAACAATTTTAAAAATGTTTTGTAACTTTTATTTAAGTGTTTACTAAAAACATTTACTAAAATGCTATAAACACTAAACCCTAAACTCTAAACCATAAAACCCTAAACTATAAACCGTAAACCCTAAGAATTTTATAACATTTTAAAAAGTATTTTGTGACTTTTATTTAAATGTTTATTAAAAGAATTTACTAAAGTGTTTTTAGATGTAGATTAGGGTTTTAAGTCCTAGGTCTTAGTTCTCAAGACTGTACATCATTTTCTTCTAAAATAACCATGTACAAAAAATTGTCACAAAGTGACATTTGTGACAAATGTTGCATCATGACGACAACCAAACCCTACAAAATGGTCGACAACCACCTATTGAAAACCATATCCTGGAAGAACTGATGACAACCATATGTCGAAAATCAGGTACCAAACCATATCCTTCTCATACCATGAAAACCATATACATTACTAGACAACCTCAACCATAAACATCACTATTGAAGCTGAAGACACCGGACACCGAATGCTGACAACAAAACTGAATCTGTGCAACTAATCTGACAAGATCCTCATGGATCAATCCTCTCCACTTGAAAGATTTTGGACCACAAAATTTTGACTAGACGGATAGTAAATAAGGGTAGAGCTCCCTCACTCTCCACCTTGCCCTGATGATGTACCAATACATTCGATCAACCACCTAAAAGTGATGACCCTGATGATGCTAACCATATCAAATTTTGAATTGGTGACCTGTTCCATCCATTTGCAGTATTTACAACTTGCGAAGATGGTTAAACAACTTGTTATGAACATGGAAATTGATTTCTTTCCACGAAGTATCATGAATTAGTGTTTCATACACATCTTTGAAAAGAGTCCCTATAGGATATTGTTCAATAATATTGACATGTATTAAAAATCTATATTGCGGAATGACAGAGACAATCAAAGACATTTTTGGCATCATACTAGCTACTTGACTTGATATACCTTCCTCATCCCTAATTACTAAGTGAACTTGTTGCAATAAACACTTCAAGTTGTAATACGAAAACTGTTGCAACTTAGTTTGATTTTGAAAGTATTGAAATGGCTGTTGTTTTGTTTGAATCATTGTTTCCTTATTTATTAAATGATGTTTCCATTGATTAGCACTTTACCTTGTCTCAAATGCTACCAATCAATAATAGCTTGATGCATCTATCCTAAAGGATAGAATTATTGCCTAAGAGCTTTTAAAAACTTAGACCATGAAGAGATGACTTTACCTTATCGCTTTTATCTATCTGAGTTATACTTTCCCACCAGATTAAATTTGTTCCCCCCATTCTAAGTGTAGCTAACTGAATTTTTGTTTTATCATGAGAAATTTTCTAAATATGACAATACACTTCTAACTACTTAATCCAGTTATCTAGCTTTTCACGATAAATTTCGTAATCATAAATAGGTAACTAAAATTTTACATCAAGTTTTAGAGATGTTTTCTTAGGTTTCTTTTCTGTTTCAGATTCTACACTGGAAGAAGAGGAACAAGAATATGATGATGGAGATGATGGAGGTGAAGGTGGTTTATCAGCCTTCCCTTTACCTTTTTCCTTCCTCGATGTCTTTGAAGAAGAAGATGCATCTCTTGCTTTCTTATCTTCGTGGAGTTCTCTCAACATCTATTGCAAATTAAAGAATGCTTGCTAAAACTATTCATCGCTCATCTTAGTTTGTGGCATTTCACCAACATCAGATCCTAATGGTCGACTTATGAATGAATCTTCATTTTCCAATCTCTCGATCAATCTGCTTGAGGATTCCTTCTCCAGGTTGCGACTTTGACCTAGTTAACATTCACTGACAAATTCTACAAATGCAACCTACTCTGATACCAAATTATATAATCTGAAATGATCATATGTTAAAACTAAAGAAGAATTGATTATGCCAATAATGAAAAGAATGCTAAATTAAAGTGTTGAAACCATGAGAACTGCTTGAGAAGAAAGACATTACGACAGATGATGAACATAAGCAAGATGCAAAAAAGAAGTGAAAATAGAAAATACACAGTGGAGCCAGACAACAAGACTGAGTAAGAAGTTCATCCATAATGGACTACGTCTCCGGGTCCACTGTCAAGATGGGAGACCAGTTTATTAGAATTGATTCCGAAGGGGTTGATTACACAAAAAATTAACCAAACTAAATGTGTACACAGGCACTTCTGGTCAATATCTTCAAAAATCTGTCTAAACTAGATTTCCAATGTCTATCTCAGTTTCCAATTCTCACTCTCGATGCCCTTATTACACTGAAAACAAAATCTCCTATATCCTCGAGAATCTACACTCTAAACCCAAAACCATTAATCCCCTTCACTGTTAACAAAAGGGTGACTTTATAGTGAAAAATGTTCATTTGAGACCCCTCAGGCTCAGATAGGCATCAATGTGCTCGGTCTAACCACTAAGAGCCACCTTGGAACCGAGGTACATGGTCATTACATTAATTTGGACCAAACTGAACAATAAAAACACAAAAATGACCATAGGATAAGCACAAACTATTAGTCGTTAGCTAAGCGGGAGGAGGAGGGTGACAACCAGCATGTGACTCTCATGGTCTAATCATAGGCTGCCACCTCTATGGTCATTATCCTAGCTAGCTTGGCTTACGATGCAGCCATTTCAATGCATGTGACGTTCTCTTGACGATTACGATTATGGTTCGGTGATCTAGGCAGTCCTGATGTGGTGAATTGTTCACATGGTCACGATTTGATATAATTCCCCATGCGGTCAGTCTCCCAATGCTAACCCTGACAGTGAATCCTTGCAGATGATCACATGGCATAGTTCCGACGCAGTCTTCTCTCGATTAGGGACTGATATTTGTATTGTTCAATGCTTTGTAATGTATTACATAGGCCGAGGGTTTTAGACTTTGGATTATGGTTTTTTTATGTATTTTTAATACATAGTGTTGAAATGTTTATACAATAGGTCTTTATGATGTATATTACAATTACAATGGTTTTTAATATGCTTTGTTTGCATTAGTTTTTTTAGATGTAGATTAGGGTTTTAAGTCTTAGGTCTTAGTTCTTAAGACTGTACATCCTTTTGCTATAAAATAACCATGTACAACAATCTGTCACAAAGTGACATTTGTGACAAACATCACATGATGATGACAACCAAACCCTACAAAATGGATGATAACCACCTGTTGGCAACCTTATCTTGGTGGAATTCATGACAACCATATGTCAAAAATCAGGTACTAAACCATATCCTTCTCATACCATGAAAACCATATACATTACTAGACACCTTGAACCATAAACATCACTGTTGAAGGTGACGACACCAGATAGTGAATGCTTACAATGAAACTGAAACTGTGCAACTGATCTGAAAAGGTCCTCCTAGATCATTCCTCTGCACTAGAAATCTTTTAGACCACAAAAGTTTGACTAGACGGATAGTAAATAAGGGTAGATCCCCCTCACTCTCCACCTTGCCCTGATGATGTACCATTACATTCGATCAACCACCTGAAAGTGATGACCCTGATGATGCTAACGATGGCACATTTTGAATTGGTGACATGTTCCATCCATCTCCAGTATGTACAACTTGCAAAGATGGTTAAACAACCTATTATGAACATGGCAATTGATTTCTTTCCACGAAGTACCATGAATTAGTTTATATACACATCTTTGAAAAGATTCTTTACACGATATTGTTCAATACTATTGACATGTATTAACAATCTATATTGCAGAATGACAGAGACAATCAAAGACATTTTTGACATCATACCATCTACTTGACTTGATATACTTTCTTGATTCGTGATTACTAAGTGAACTTGCTACAATAAACCCTTCAAGCTGTAATATGAAAACCGCTGCAACTTAGTTTGACTTTGGAAGTATTGAAATGGTTGTTGATTTGTTTAAATCATTGTTTCCTAATTTATTAAATGAAGTTTCCATTGGTTAGCCCTTTACATTGCCTCAAATGCTACCAATCAATAACAACTTGCTGCTTGTATCCTAAAGGATAGAGTTATTTCCTAAGAGCGTTTAAGAACTTAGACCATGAAGAGATGACTTTACCTTTTTGCTTTACATCTATCTGAGTTTTATTTTCCCACTAGATTAAAGTTGTTCCACCGATTCTAAGTGTAGCCAGCTAAATTTTTGTTTTATCGTTAGAAATGTTCTGAATACAACAATACACTTGTAACTACTTAATCCAGTTATCTAGCTTTTCACGATTCATTTCGCCATCATAAATAGGTAACTCAAATTTTACATCAAGTTTTTAAATAGTTTTTTCTTAGGTTTCTTTTCTGTTTCAGATTCTTCACTGGAAGAAGAATAAGAAGAGGATGACGATGGAGATGATGGAGGTGAAGGTGGTTTATGATCCTTGCCTTTACCTTTGTCCCTCTTCGATGTCTTTGAAGAAGAAGCTGCATCTATCGCCTTCTTATCGTTGTAGAGTTCTCTCAACATCTGTTACATATTCAAGAATGCTTGTTGAAACTATTCATCACTCTTCTTAGTTTTTGGCATTTCACCTGCATCATATCCTGTCATGGTCGACTTATGAATGACTCTTCATTTTCCAATATCTGGATCAATTTGCTCGAGGATTCCTTCTCCATGTTGCAGCTTTGACCTAGTTAACATTCATTTGATAAATTCTACAAATGCAACCTATTGTGATACCAAATTATATGATCTAAAATGTTCATATGTCAAAACTGAAGAAGAATTGATTATGCCAACAATGAAATGAATGTTAACTTAAAGTGCTGAAACCGTGAGAACTGCTTGAGAAGAAAGACTTTACGGCAGATGATGAACATAAGAAAGATGCAAAAACAAAAGTTAAAACAACAAATACACAGTGATACCAGACAACAAGATTGATTATGGAGTTCATCCCTGATGGGCTACACCTCTGGATCTGCTTTCAAGATGGGTGACCGCTTTATTAGAATTGATTCTTAAGAGGTCGATTACACAAAAAATTGATCGAAATGAATGTGCACACAAGCACTGCTAGTCACTATCTTCAAAAATCTCTCTGAACCAGATTTCCAACACCTATCTCAATTTCCACTTCTAACTCTCGATGCCCCTGTTACACTGAAAACAAAATCGCCTATATCCTCAAGAATCTACACTCTAAACCCGAAACCATTAATTCCCTTCACTATGAACAAAAGGGTGACTTTATAGTGAAAACGGTTCATTTGAGACCCCTCAGGCTCAAATAGGCATGAATGTGCTTGGTCTAACCACTAGTGGCCACCGTGGTGCCTTCAACATTGCTTTAATTCGATCGAAATGAACAATAGAAACACAAGAATGACCATAGGATAAGCCCAAATTGTTAGTCATTA
This sequence comes from Pinus taeda, assembly GCA_000404065.3. NCBI lineage: Eukaryota > Viridiplantae > Streptophyta > Pinopsida > Pinales > Pinaceae > Pinus > Pinus taeda. Next base: position 46,565 of record APFE031311019.1, on the reverse strand, counting down.
GCTAACCAGGAGGAGGAGGGTGACAAGAAGCATGTGACTGCCACAGTCTAACCGCGGGCTGCCACCTCTGCGGTCATTATTCTGGCAGTCTTGCCCTATGGTGTGGCTATGTCAATTCATGTGACTGACTCCCAAAGATTATGATTACGGTGTTGTCATCCAGGCGGTTTTGACGTGGTGAGTTGTTCACATGGTCACAGTTTGATACAATTCCCCGTGCAGTCAGACTCCCATCACTAACCCTGACAGCTAATCCTTGCAGATAACCACATGGCATAGTTCTGACGTGGTCTTCTTCATGATTAGGGACTGATATTTGTATTGTGCAATGTTTTGTAATGTATTACATAGGCTGAGGGTTTTAGACTTAGGATTATGGTTTTATAATGTATTTTTAATGCACAATATTGAAATGTTTATACAATAGGTCTTTGTAATGTATATTACAATTACAATGTTTTTTAATATGCTTTGTTTGCATTAGTTTATTTTAGATGTAGATTAGGATTTTAAGTTTTAGGTCTAAGTTCTTAGGACTGTACATCATTTTGTTCTAAAATAACCATGTACAAAAAATTGTCACAAAGTGACATTTTTTACAAACGTCGCATTATGATGAAAACCAAACCCTACAAAATGGATGATAACCACCTGTTGACAACCATATCCTGGTGGAACAAACGACAACCATATGTCAAAAATAAGGTACCAAACCATATCCTTCTCACACCATAAAAACCATATACATTACCAGAGAACTTGAACCATAAACACCACTATTGAAGCTGAAAACACTGGACATTGAATGCTGACTATGAAACTGAATCTATGCAACTAATCTGACAAAATCCTCTTGGATCGATCCTCTCCACTTGAAATATTTTGGACCACAAAAGTTTGACTAGACGGATAGTAAATAAGGGTAGAGCTCCCTCACTCTCCACCTTCCCTGATGATGTACCAATACATTCTATAAACCACCTAAAAGTGATGATCCTGATGATTCTAACCATGGCACATTCTAAATTGGTGACCTGTTCCATCCATCTGCAGTATGTACAACTTGTGAAGATGGTTAAACAACCTGTGATGAACATGGCAATTGCTTTCTTTCCATGACGTACCATGAATTAGTGATTCATACACATCTTTGAAAAGAGTCTCTACAGGATATTGTTCAATACTATTGACATGTATTAACAGTCTATATTGTGAAATGACAGAGACAATCGAAGACATTTTTGACATCATACCAGCTACTTGACTTGATATACTTTCCTCATTCATCATTACTAAATGAACTTGCTGTAATAAATCCTTCAAGCTATAATATGAAAACTTCTGCAACTTACTTTGAATTTGAAAGTATTGAAATGGTTGTTGATTTGTTTGAATCAGTTTTTCCTTATTTATTAGATGATGTTTCCATTGGTTAGCACTTTCTCATGATGCATAACGTTTGCTTAGATGTATTGAATTATTTGACACTGCTTTATTAAAGGCTTTGATATGAAAACAAATGGGCTCCTCTCCATTTGAAAATATGCTTTCGAACTGTTTGGAACATGAATTGTTGACACAATACAAGAGAAATGTAATATTGATTTTCCCCAATACTGACCTGCATCCCTATAACTGATAATTTCCAAACATGGACTGAATTGATTCATTCTGACATTAGGAAGAGGAACATTGGTTTCTTTAAATAGAACTAGAAATGTTTATACCTCTTTGATAAATGTGAGAATCATAACTTGAACAAACATCTTGTCGATTCATATGTTGTTCATTTTCAAGATGGGCCACCGCTTTATTAGAATTTATTCCGAAGAGGTTGATTTCATAGAAATTTGACCAAACTGAATGTAATAGGCACTTCTGGCCACTGTCTTCAGAAATATCTCTAGACCATATTTCCAATACTTGTCTCGGTTTGCAATTTCGACTGCTAATGACATAGTTACACTAAAAACAAAATCACCCATATCCTCCAGAATCTGCACTCTTAACCCAAAACCATTAATCCCCTTCACTATGAACAAAATGGTAACTTTATAGTGAAAAAGGTTCATTTGAGACCCCTCAGGCTCAAATAGGCATGAATGTGCTTGGTCTAACCACTAAGGGTCACCTTGGTACTTAGGCACATGGTCATTGCATTAATTTAAATAAAAATGAACAATAAAAACCCAAAAATGACCATAGGATATGCGCAAACTATTAGCCATTAGCTAACAAGGCGGAGGAGGGTGACAACCAACATGTGATTGTCATGGTCTAACCGTAGGCTTCCACCTCCCCGATCATTATCTCATTGGTCTCACCATACGATGCAGCCATGTCATCGCATGTGACTGACTCTCAGCGATTACGGTTACAGTGCAGTGATCCAGGTAGTTCCGATGTGGTGAGTTGTTCACATGGTCATGGTTTGAAACGATTCCCCACGTGGTTAGATTCCTAGTGCTAACTGCGATGGCTAATCCTTGCAGCTGATGACATGGCATAGTTCTAATGCGGTCTTCTCTATAGTCAGGGACTGATATATGTATTGTGCAATGTTTTGTAATGTATTACATAGGCGGATGGGTTTAGACTTAGGATTATGGTTTTTTAATGTATTTTTAATACACAGTATTGCAATTTTTATACAATAGGTCTTTGTAATGTATATTACAATTTCAATGTTTTTTAATATCATTTGTTTGCATTAGTTTTTTAGATTAGGGTTTTAATTATTAGTTTTTAGTTCTTAAGACTATACATCATTTTCTTCTAAAATAACCATCTATATAAAATTGTCACAAAGAGACATTTGTGACAAACGTCACATGATGAGGACAATCAAACCTTGCAAAATGGATGACAACCACCTGTTGACAACCATATACTAGAGGAACTAATGATAACCATATGTCGAAAATCGGGTACCAAACCATATCCTTCGCATATCATGAAAACCATATACATTACTGGACAACGTGAACCATAAACATCACTGTTGAAGATGATGACACTGGACACTGAATGCTAATGATGAAACTGAATTTGTTCAACTGATCTAACAAGATCCTCCTGGATCACCATTGACGGGATAAACTATGCCTTTTGGAAAGTAAGGATGGAAGCATATCTTATGTCCCTCAGAGTAGATGTTTGAATTTCAATGATAATAGAATACAATGTCATTGATATTCTTCCATTGATGCTGGTGGTAAAAAAATATATGGAAATAATGGTCAAGCCAAGAATTCCATTCTCTTTGGTCTTAGTCAATCAAAACTTGCAAAGGTTATACACTGTAAGTCTTATAAGGATGTGTGCGTAAACCTTAATCAGAGTCATGAAGGAAATGACAAAGTTAAGTAAGAAAAACTTCAAACCTCTAAAGAAAAGGAACATTGTCAATTTTAATGAATTGTGTTAATGCATCTATGAAGGAGAGGAAATCAATTAACCTACTAGGACCACATCCTGTTAGGATATATCCATTTTGGAGGAAAAGGACAATAAAGCCAATGCCATGATTGTTGATTTTGTAAGACAAAATGTGAGCCATAATTTAGTTTCGATTACAAATTCTTATTACGCATTAAATAAGTTGAAATATAATTATGGCTCACACTCTAAATTAGATCTTATCCAATTGGTGGTCAATATCTTCAACCTTGAGTTGAAAGATGGTGATTCCTTCTCTTTAGCCTTTGATAGTTGTATTAGAATGGAAAATTGATAATTTGGATAGATCCAATCATGTAAAATCGTATCATCAATTTGATAATGAGATTCCACATCTTGAAGGGATGATCACTATATTTTTTATATCCATGGAATTTCCTTTCAAAGCACTGTCTCCCCATGATGATGTTTCAGGAACTTCTTAAGATAAGGAAGCCCCCTTAAGGAATGTGATTTAAGGGATTGGAAGGATAAACCTTGGTTAAACCCTATCTCAGTCAATGGAATAACCTTGCCCATATCAACAATATACCCCAAAATGGCTCACTAAATCACTTGAAATTGTTCATATTGAGTAGGTTGGAAAGATAGGAACTAAAGGTTCTAGTACACAAGATAAAGGTGACTTAGAAAATTCCAATTTAATTGATATAGATGATATGGATGTTTCATATGATTTTGAATTGAATTGAATTTATGTTACATATGATTGTTTATTATAAAGAGAATTCCCCCCCATAGCAAAATGGGCCACCAGCTAAACTCTCTTTACTTTGGCAGCTCAAAGTGGATGGAAATTTCATCAAAATGTTTGTAATAATATTTCATTGAATGGATACTTTAAAGTGATTTCCATCACGTATTAATTGGAAGGTTTTGCTGTGAAGGGAAAAGAACAAAAATTATGTAAATTCATCAATTATTTATATTGTCTAAAACAAGCCTCATGAGCCTAACATCAAAATTTCACTAAGCATCTTCCTAAAGTAAATACCAAACACTTTAATCTTAATGATGCACCTTTATTTTGTTAATAAATATGGAAAAAATAGTGCACATATTGTGGCATATGTATATGATTTGTTGATAATGGGGAATAATGAATACTATATTGAACCCATAAAGGAAGATTTGAAGAAGGGCCTTAAGATGGAATATTTGGGACACCTTTAGTACTACTTGGGCATTGAAGTGACTCAAATGGGAATAATTTAATACACCCATGTATCTCCTCTAATTGGATATTGAGATTCAATCTTTGAATATAACAAAGAAAATGGATTGTGGACTTTAGGAAATCTTGTGAGTCTTGGATCAATAAATTTCTCTTGGAAGTGACACAAATGGTAGTTATAACATATTATATGACAAAAGAATAATATGTGGAAATTATAGAAGCAACAAAGGATGTTATACTCTTATCATTGATAAAACATCTACAATCAAGTTGGCCAAAATTTTCATATCCCATGATCAAACAAAACACAAAAAAAAAGTATCATTTGATTCAATATTTCTTTTGGTACAAGACTATATATTAAAGACATCTTTCCACTAATGAGAAAATTGCATACATCTTCCACAAAGCATATATAAGAGAAAATTTTGAAAAAAATAGAATTATTCTAGCTCACTAACACACTTTTGAGTTAATGGGGATGATATTGGACATATTCCTTTGGGATTTTTCATACAATTGTAAATAAAAGAAATTATATGAATAAACACTTGGAATATGAAGCAAAGGCTCATATCACCATATAAACTTGATTGAATGTTAATGAAAAAAATCATTTCATTCAAAATTTATCTATGACAAGCTAGCTTTTTTTTGGTAGAGTCTATGTCTTCAATGTTAGAATTATTCATTTTAATTGTTTGGTTTCTTATCCTTTAGTTACTTTGACATCTAAGTGATAAGGTTAGTCTTCCTCATTCTCCCATCTATGTTGAGTGTGTCTAACATCCTTATTCACTCAAAACCATCCACATAAGTTATTAATTCTTAATAGCTACATCATTTTCAATTTCAAGAACTTATGTTTATGTCCATGAGTTCTTGAGTTTTGAAATGCTTGAGTTTAGGAATTAAACAATTCACTACACATTAAAAACTTAGTCAATTTCAAGATTGACTTTAAAACATAAGTGATTTCTTTAACATAATAACATACTTCCTTGATTTGATATTAAAATGTATTAAAAATAAACATATCATATAGTTATGAAAATTTTGAATCTTTAGAACTAAATTTAAAATTTCTCATCCAATTATAGATTCATCTGAATCTCTATATCTTCAAAATATGTTAAATAAAGTATTATGACAATGATACAGGGTAAAAAAATATCTGAAATATAAATATACCTAATCTACTCAAATATGTTAAATAACTCACTAAATCATCACTAACACACTACATCCTCACTAAATACATTTATTAAATGTTCTTATCACATAATTTATATGGGCACCTTTCTTTATTGAATTTTTTAAGCCTATATTTCTATCTTTATTTTAAATATTTATTACATAAAATTATATTTTATTATTAAAATGACACAAAACAATTTTATTTAATGTCAAACAAATAAAAGTTAAACATAAACATAAGGAAAAATGAATACGAATATATAACATAAATTTTTGAACTTATTGAAAACATTAAATTTTATTTTATATTTATCACTAATTTATTTTCTTAACATCATTATAATAATGCAAGACCCAAATAGCTATTTATTGAAAAATTTACTTATATTTATAAATGTCGTGCGTCCATACTAATTCCAACAAGAGATGAATTTTATGGTTCAGTATGAGGGTGGCATGAAGTTATATAGGTGATAAACATGGAGTTAACATTTGTCTATTTAAAAGAAAAATAGTTTATAAGAAAACATCAAACCAAAAAAAAAGGTAAATATTTGTCACACTACCACTGCATCTTGGGGATCATTGCATTCTCGTGTTGAAAGCAATGCTTGCAAAGAAGGTAGGGCTGTATTAAATGTTATTGTTGTTGTCCACTTATCTCTAGAAATATCAAAGCATATTGCTCCACTTTCACTGCTAATATTAGGGTGCCACACTTTCGTGATAAACCACATTTTTGGAGGTTCGAATGGATATTGTTGTGGCACATGAATGTCAACCTGAAAGACACTGTCTTCATAAGGAGTACCCATAGGGCCTCCAATGGTCCTGCACAGGTGTGACAAGTCATCGTCCCCGCAGACCTTAATGATAAAGCTTGTTAACTGTGTAATTTTTCTATCTGACTTATTTCCTTTTGTATTCATTAAGCAACGAATGCCATTCACACCTAACAAACCCTAACATAGATGAATGTACAAATTTCTTAAATACACAATTGCTCTATTAGTGGAAATAGACTTGCACACCTTCAATTTTTTCAAACAACTCAATTATAGCCCTAATGTGGGACTCTGTTATAGCTGCAGGAAAGGGATTTAAAGGCCCTAGTATGCATGACTTGTGGGGAGCTCCTTTGCAAAAGGAGACATATTCCATTGATGAGTATTTGGTTGAGTCTAAATATTCATGGCTCAAAACAGGTTTTCCATCATGTTAGATGGATGGACCGATGGAAAGAACTGCACTATCTTTAATTTCCTTGTTTCTTGCCCTAAAGGAACCATGTTTTTGAGATTAGTTGATGCATATGATAAGGTGAAGGACGTATCCCTTCTATTTGAGCTTTTGGATGACATTATTCAGGAAGTTGGGGAGTAGAATGTTGTCCAGGTCATAACCAATAATGCCTCAAACTATGTTCTTGCTGGAAAGATGCTTGAGTCCAAATATAAGACCATATTTTGGACTCCATGTGTTGTACATTGCATAGACCTCAAGCGTGAGGACATAGGAAAAGTGGAGTGGGTAAAAAACACTATAGATCATGCCCAGTGCATTACAAAATACATTTACAACCACTCATGGGTATTGAGCCAAATGAGGAAAAACTTTGGGGGAAGAGCTTGTTAGGCCTACAATTACGAGATTTGCAACTCAATTCCTCACGTTGCAATGTCTCAGTGGTCAACATAAAAACTTGTAGAAAATGTTTTCTTCTAAAGAATGGTTTGAATCTCGGTGGGATCATAGACAAGATGGAAAAGACACCAAAAAGAAAGTGTTTGAAAATTAATTTTGGAAAAGGTTTGTAGAGCTCGTGAAAATTACTAAGCCCCTTGTTAAGGTGCTAACAATGGTGGAAGGGGAAAATTTGGCCATGGGCTACATTTATGTGGCTATGGATCAGGAAAAGTAGCAGATATGGGAAGTTTACAAGGACAGGCTAGCTAAATATGGCTATATATGGGAGGTCATTGATAACAGAGGGAACAATCAACTCCATCATCCTATACATGTAGATGGGTATTTTTGGAACCCAAAGTATCATTATTAAGATCGGATAGGAGATCTGCATGATGGGAGGTCAGAGCTGGATTGATTGATTGCTTGCAGCACATAGTCCCTACCCATGCCGAATAGTTTGAAATACATAGACAGCTTATTGTTTTCAGTATCACATGTGATACCTTTGGAAAAAACTTGGAAAAGATGGCAAGAGATGTGGATCAATCAGGTAAGCAATTCCAATTTCCAATTTGTTTTTCTTTTCAAGTTAAAATTGTTTACGTTCTTTACAATTCAAATTATAAACTAAGTTACTAATTAACGTCTTTTTCTTTACAGCACATTGGCGAGAGTCATTTGGTGGCCACTGCGCTTAATTGCAAAGGTTTGCAATTATATTCCTCAGCCAAACATGCAGTGCTTCAGGTTATGAATGCAATTGGTCTATTTTTTATCGCATACACATGAAGAAGAGAAATTTTTTGGAACAAAAATGGTTAAATTATCTTCTTTTCGTGCAATACAACCTTCGATTGGGGAGGAACCAAATGATAAATGAAACACCTGATCTAGATCCCATTGTGTCGGACGATATTGATCCAACATAAAAATGGGTGGAGGAGACTGAAGCTCCTGTGTTTGAGACTAATTTTGATATCAACATGGCTTTAGCAGGGATGAAGCAGATTTTGTGGTGGCATCAAAACCAAGATCAATAGCGACATCAAGCAAAGGCAAAGAACCAACGGAAGGCACTAGTCGTGTAGGTAGACAAACTCGTGCTTCCATTAGGTCCACTTCTATTGTTATTGGAAGCATTGCTAATGAGGTTGCAGATTAGGCCGAGGCATCCTCAGACTCTGAACCATATTATGTCTACGTAGTTCCTGATGATGATCCTTTGGCTAATAGTGGTGATGAACTTGATGACTAATCATGTGTACACTGTAGACGTGTAGAAGGCCAATGGCCTCATAGCTTGCAACATTTTTTTTGGACTTTATAGGCAATTTAGAGCCTCATTTCTTATGTATTTTTCTATTTTGTCGATGATAGGTATTGCACTCGATGCCATTTTGATATATTCACCTTTACATGGTATATAAATGAGAAAATTTTGCATATTTTGTCTCTATTGGCTTGGAATCATGGTTTTCAATCCTAAAAATAGTTTTGTTTCATTAAAAGTTAATTATTTAATGTATTTTTCTAAAACCAGTTCGTTTAGACCAAACGAGTCCCAGTTAGATCAGTTTTGGTTGGTAAACCGGTTCATTGAGTGGACCGGTCCAATCACCAGTTCTGGTTATAAAAACATTGAGTGAGAGATACATTTTATAGTTAGTGTAAGGGTTATATGTACTTCTATATGTACTTAACATGGAATTATCAAATGTCTATTTAAAAAAAATAATAATAAAAAAATAATATAGATGAAGTAAAGAAAATTAATAAATCAATGAAAATACAATCAATCTCAACACAATCACTCATCATATCATTTCTTGTGCAATAGATTCATTTAATCATCTATAAAGTGAAATTGAGTTAGATTCGTTCAACCATTTAGAACTTGAAAGCTCACTTTCTCAAAAACAATTTTCATTTTAATGAATCAATTTTTTCATAATTATTTTAATGATTGTTTGCATGAAGTGGTTTACAAATACGTGCTTATAATTATTTTAAAATTTCTTTTCTTTTATTTTGGTATATAATCCTAGAAAAGTCTATTATTCAATTTAGTAAACAAAATTTAACACAAATTATAACATGATTACAATTTCATGAGATGTATATCTCTTATATATTTATAAAATTATTGAATTAAGATGGCATATATTTTATATATTTACAAAATTATAGAATTAAGATCGTATAGAAGTAAATTATTATGAGATAATTGAATTGATATTATTACTTTTCATAAATTTGATATTTTTTATATTTTTTTAGGGTAATGGGTTAATATAATATATCAACAAAAATATAAATATATTTTTTATTATAAAAAAATGTAATTAGAAAAGTATTATTATTTGCAAGGTATAACTTTTTAGATTTTGAAATTAATATGAAAGTCCTAAACTTGAAGAAAAAAACGTTTTCACGTATTAACTAGTTTCTTTCATAAACAATCCACATCTAATAAAAGTAAGAATTATTTTTTCTATCAAATATTTAAATTTAATACTATTATTAAATGAAAATATCACATTTAAATTTAAATGTGGTAATCTCCCCAAATTCCAACCATTCTTATAACTTTGTCAAGAAAAATCTAAATTAAATAAAAAAGAAAATCAAATAATGTGAGAATATTTTTTAGCTTTATCAAGATTAATAATAATCCTAATCTAAAATTGGTGCTCAAATTTCTCCCCAGATGAACATATAATAAAGCTAACTTTCATCAATATCATTTGGTTAGTGCACCAAACACTTGATATGCTTATACATTTTAAATTGGTATGTTATTCATTAGATAGTTAAAAAAATTATCTGTATATAATATAAAGCAATTAAGAATACATAAATTCTTATGATTGAAATATTTAAAGTAGTCTTACTATTCTACATTTTAACTTTTTTAAGGTATATTTTTCACGATCTTTGTGAATTCCAACAAACACAATCCAAGTGACCAAAACAAATTTTCAAGACATTGAATCTATTTAAGAAATCAAAAATGGTATATATATATAATTGTTTTTCCAAGTTTTACCTTCTAAAAGACGTTCGCACCCCAAAACATTTGATCCCATTTGGCTCTTGCTAGATTCCTTTTTAAGACAAATTTATAATGCTAATAGATACTAGCCTAGATCCATATAACTCTCCCAATAGAGATCAAATCCCTCTAGGTGCAAATCTTGTTTTTAGAGTGTAAATATTGAGTAATGGATTTCACCGATTTGATCTCAAAGTTAGATGGATGTATGTTAATTATAAGTTAATTATAATAAAGCTAAAACCAATCTCTGCACATAACCACTAGACACTGTGTCTCTCATTATTAACATACCAACACCTACAATGCCTAAAGGTTGACCAATAAAAACCCTAAAAGTTTGCAACATACAAATAGTTTTTTCAATACATGATTTCTTCTGAGGTTGGTACAATAGTATTCACAGGTATTATAGTTGATGTAGATTAAGTTTTCTTTCATGTAGTGGTTGATTTGAGAAAATTTGAAATGTTCCATGTGCATACGTGTGGGAAAGAAGAAAAGAGAACCATTGCAACATCATAACCAAGCCACCTTGGTTTCAATCATTGAGAAATTGATACCCACACAGATTTTGGGTCTTATCCTCAAAGGCATAAATGCCATCATCAAGCTAAGGAAATCTTTTTTGTAGGGATTGTGGTCTTTTTTCATGGTCATATTTCTTTTAAGGTGATCAATGATTGTCTACCTCAGTGACCTCTGTACTTCTCGGTTTAACCTTCGACCTTTCTCTTAGACACAATTATCTCACTGTCGCATTAATTCCATTGTGTCCATCGCCTGAGTGTTCACCGCCTCAACTCACTAAAGTTAGAAGGGGAAATTCTCCCTGGTCTCATGAAATCCTAAAGAGGAAAAACTAATATATGTAACCAACTTAGGTTTTGTATAAATATAGGTGCTGAAATAGAACTGAAAATCTGAATATATTGAGATCTATTTATTTAAATAAACATTTGTAGCTATGTTTTGTTGCTTACTCTATTTTTTAAAGTGGTATTAGAGCCAACCCTAGGCCTACCCCCTAATGGGAGAGCTTAGGGACAGGTAAATAAATGGTATTTGAGTGGTGAGTGTGTGGGTAGTCCTGTGAACCACGTAGAGATTCAAGAAACCAATGTTAATTTGCTTGTGCATGGGAGAAGTCTTGTACCATGGGATGTTGAATATGCTTGAAGTTAGACAATAGAGTTTGCTAGCATGAAGTATAACATTGGAGCATGTAGTTTTAGGGGATTCATGAGTAAATGCTAGATCCATCCAACATAGAGTCCCAACTAAAGAAGGTGTGGCCTATGCATCTGAGTCAACATGTGATAGTGTGGCCAATATTGTATGTTTGGATCATGTATTAGACCCAAAGCCCTCTTTTCTGATTCTCAAACCAAATTTATGTGTGGTAATCATTATCTGATATGGAGTGAAGAAACAATCCTTTCTTGAATTTGGTATCATACCAGTTGTGTTTGGTCATCCGTTGGAGGTAAACTGCACAACATTTTCCACGTCATTGATTTCAGTTGTGATGTACTCTTTTTTCTTTTTCTGATACATAACAATAACCACTATCAATGATAGACCACTAATTGGAAATTTGTTGGGTGTTACTTTATGGGTAAGTTGTTTTGTTAATTTCTTTTTGTTAGGATTCCGAGTCCGATGTCCCATCAAATCAAGAATAGATAGGTAGGGGTTTTAAGAGAATTTGAGTATCAATTAAAGATTATGCAGAAGTTGCTACAATAATACTTAGAGAAATATGTTGGTTTTAACACTAACCCATCTAGTGTTATTTCCAAGATTGATGAGGAGGGTGAAGGTTATTATAGTGTTCTTGCAAGGAAAATTTCTACTAGTATCCAATTTTTTTTAAGGGGGCTGAGCTTTTGTAGTAACTGGTATTCATCTCACTTTAACAAGTGATTCAAAGTCTTGATTAATCATTTCAACATCAAGAACTAGTAGTGTCACTTATCTATCCCTCCGTGTGTGAGTGACACCCTTCAAAATAGAAAAAGAGCTGATATAAATGATATATGAATGGAGCGAGAAAGAAATTAAAGGTTTATTTTTCGTAAATGGAGCTGTGCATAATTTTGTGATTCAATATAAATTTGGAAAATTGTTCTTCTATATGCTCCTTGAACAATCATTGCATCCATCAATAGAAGTTGTTGGCCAAATATTGGGAGCCATAAGGGATTTTAGAAAGGATGTTCTATCTTCAACTTCTAAGGAGATAACTTATAATCTTGCTACCAATAGGTTTCAAGAAGGTGTGAAAGGATAATGAGGTTTCCTTGGAAGTGAGGATTCTGAAGCACAATGCATTACGATGAAGTGTAAATGGGATTATATGTTTGGGCACAAAATTATCACATAGGAATAGAGTTAGGCTTTGAATTTGTTGTAACTAAATTGAGATTTTTATATTGAGGCATTTCTGTTGTAACAGGTGCATGATTTATTGTACCCGACACACCAAAGTTTATTTCCCCTATTCTGTTGTAAGCCTTGCATTGCAAGCCCAATTGAGTCACAAAAGTAGTCTGTATCCCTCTTAGCTAGAGGAAGGACATGACATCAAGTTGTGAAATTAACCACTAGGTAGATATGAGTATGGTAGGTGTACTCATATCTAAGCTTGATGCATAATTCTCGAGTTAGGTGTTGACACTTAATCTTTAGGGATTGTAAAAATATTGTAAATATTGTAAATATGAAAATAAGAAGATGAAGAGACATTGGAATGGAAATTCTAAGAGCCTCGTGTTGATTTTGGATTGCATATGAGAATTTGGTTTGCATCTTAATGTCTACAACAATACTAATTTGCATAGAAGAATCTACGCACATCAGTAAATAAACTAGTGAACATGATTTTTATTCTTAATTTTTTAACCCTTCTTCATTATATTACAAACTATAATAAAATAGTTTTAGTGCTCCTATACCAGTGATCTTGGCCCTTACATACAATCCTGATACAAGGATACAACTAGGGCTTGGTGTCAGTCACTTTGACTACCAATCTAACCTGAACAAGACAAAACTTTACTTACTTGCTAATGGTGGTGAATCACAACTCTTTCATTCCATGTGCCCTGGACATATTTTGTGGGTCCTCTTGCCTTACCATTTGTTAATCACTACAACTACATCTTAGATACCTAACCTGCCACTATTACTTACCACAACTCCTTTTCTGTCACTAAATATTGGCCCATCAAGCTGCCCACTAGAATTCCTCCTTCTTAATTAGGTTGACTACTCATTGGATCTTCTTGATACACCCTTGTTCACTAAAAGTTTCCATCTACAACTCTTGAATTGGGATCCATAATCTTCCTCATAAGGAAGTGTGTATCATTTCATGACACTGTACTTGAGGTATTCATCTTGCACTACATATTACACTACAAAAGGCCATTGTACATAATTCCATTTGTGAATAATGCTCCCATCTTCCAGATATGCCTAGTTTTCATTCTTGTCACTTTAGAAGTCTGATCCTAAGGCTACCAAAACTACCCTAACTCTATGACACATAAATGCTCTTGTCACTGTCCTTAGGGCTTGAATATCTACCCAAATACAATGAGAATATTGAATGGTGTAGGGATAAACATACTCTTATTCATTACTCTTATGGACAACCTTACTCTCACTTCACTATACGTCCCTTATATTGTTTTGTTCTTGTACATTTTTTGTCATAGAATGCTAGCCAATAATAGATGAGTCTAACCCTTAATTAGGATCGTAGCCTCCTTATCGTTTACATATATCTAGTAGTTATAAGGGCACAAAATACCTTCCTCCCTCGTATAGGGCTCAAAAACCTTGTCTTAAATCGTTTTAGGACTAGCCCCAGCTCATAGATTCTTCAACTTGGCACTAGCCCTTTCCTAGTAGCCTTACCACAATCCCAAACCATAAGACCATCATACCATCAATTACAGACTATCTACAACCTTAATTAAAGGATTTGTCCAAACCAAGCTAGACCACATAGGCCTCTCAACTTGTTATGTTGAGGTCTGAACAAATTATTCAACTTGGGCCTTTAGGCCTCCTTTCTTGCACAGTTGGCCTTCATCTCACTCTATTACAGTTTGATATGAGTTTTAGGTCCCTTGTCCACTACCCCCATAGATGCATAGTGATACCATGTTGTCACCCTCACTTGGCATAGGAAGTGAGGCCTTTCGACCTACTTTTCTAGCCCATAAAATACTTGCAACCTACCTTTCATAGTTTAGTGAAATCCTCATGATGCTTCGATGCCTGAAGATTGTAGAAGAACTCCTTAAGTGCTAGAAAGTGTTGAATGAAATCCTCCTCCCTTATTGTGACTTCATGGGTTTCCTGTACTTTCTATATTGAAAATATATCACTCTTGGATCACATCATGACCTCCTCTTGTAGCCCTGCTCAACCTCCAATTTCAGCCTCTCGTTGGCTACATCTTTTGCATCCACACAAGAAAATGAGCCTCCTCTCACTTGATACCCTTTAGCCTTGCCTTAGGCTTCCTTAAATATCCCTTCCTATTACTCATACGAACCCTCTAGAGCTTAATGGTTTTGACCCTCTAGACCTTAGGAAATATTAATTTCCCCCTCTAATTTTCTTTTAGATTTTAAACCAACATTTGGGTACAAAAACTCTTTACTTGGGTTATTTTCCACAAACCCTTTTGTGACCAAATTTCACAAACCCAGACCCAATCTTATGGAGTACCTCCCAAGCTACACAATTCGACACATCCCTCTCTAATGTATATATTTATGACTCTTCCTAATATGAATTCAAGTCTTTGTGGAGTTACCAATACTTAGCCTGACATGGTATTAGAGCACAAGTATCAAGTTTTGTTATTCTTCTACCTTTGTAGCTCCTATATTCATTCCCTTTTCATGGCTCATCAACTCATGAAATCTTACATTTTGGCTAGCTTGAGAAATATGGCATTTCTTCCTTAGCATATTGACTCAGTCCTGATATTCCCTTACTAGCATCTTGAAGCAATGTGGGCTGTGAAATATTATTAAGATGGGTAACCATATATGTTCATGATTTTGTTGATGGATGGTGATGAGTTTTGAATCTGCATAAATCTCTGATGAAAATAACTACTATTTAATAGACTCTTACTCACTACCATCTCTTCTAACCCTGATTTGGTTTAATGGCCACACAAGATAGAAGAAGTGATTCCTGTAAAGCTATTCATAGAGGATTATCATAGAGTGAATATATGACTATGATATTTCACAAAGAGGAGTGCAGGTTTACTCGATGTGAATCTGGTAGTGGTGTTGTGGTGTCAAAGAGCTAATATTGTGCACTATTATGTGTTGAATTACATATGTCATGGATTGTGTTGAAGGTTTTATCTCTAGCTAAAACTATGGTATGTTCCTTGGTTTATATTATATGTTGTTAATACTCTATGAATGTTTTAACCTTGGTTCATATATGATGATATGTATTTGGTCTCGATGGTGATTGATACGTGATGTTATGAAATAGAGTATGTTTATCTAAAAGTACCATTATTTATTTAATAGAGAAATTGACGTTAGTCTAATATGAAACCAAATACCATTGTTATATATATATATATATATGTGTGTGTGTGTGTGTGTGTGTGTGTGTGTGTGTGTGTATGTGTGTAACTTGAGGTCGAGATCCAACATTGGTTTTGAGTTATTTTCAAGACCATTGTACAAAATTTTGTATGATGGGACTCTACTTGTTTCTAGAGATATGTTAAATTTTTGCATCAATGATTATATTGAAATATTTCGATTACTGAAGGGGCATATTAGAAGTTTTGCAGAGATGCATTCACTCATATCCATAGCTGGAGTAGTTCTCACTGGAAAACAGAACTATCATGAAAGGTCCAAAAAGATAAAGCATACCCTCATTTTCAATGAATTGTGGAAAGCAGTATGTCATGGAGAAGTTGGAAATCCACCTTAAAATCCTGCATCTAAAAGAGAGCTCGCCATATTGGAGAAAAGGAATAACAATGCCTATGCATTGATTTTTGCATAAGTAAATGAAGAGGTGATCCACCACATTTTACCATTTATATATTAATTTAGAGCTTTAAAGAAGTTGAAAGACTCATATAACTCACACTCATAGCTTGATGTAGTCCAACTAATGATCAAACTCTTCAATCTTGAATTGAAAGATGGTGATCCCCTTGCCCTAGCCTTTAAAATTAGAGCTATTATACATGATGTAAAAGCCACTGGTACTCAAATGGATATTCCTCTCATATCTTTTGTCAAGCCACTATATCCCAGATATTCACACTACCTTGAACCATTACAAGCTAGTGGAAAACTTGAATAAATTACCTTTGACTCTCTTGTGGAGAAGTTTGTAGAGAGAGATAAATATTTTGGAAAGAGAAAGGCAATTGCCTAGTCTCCTAAAGAAGTTGTGTGCCTTGGAAAAAAAGAGAACAGTCAGGCAAAGGATTCTTATAGAGGAAGAGGTGGCATAAGAGGTTGTGGAAATAAGAATAACAGAGGCACGGAGGAAATGTTACCAAGGAGGAAGACATGATATTCATTCTATATGCTATAATAGAAATTGACATGATTCTTCCACATGCAAGCTCTCTTGGGATAGAATAAAACAAGAAATGAATGAAGAGAAGGGTAAATCACGACATATAGGTGTTGGCATTATGATGTATGTGTTGTACTTGATGGAAACTGACTTATAGCAGAACAACTCACTTGTATATGGTAGCTAGATGAATCTACATAAGGGATATTAGATGTGACAAAATGTATGACAGTAGTGTTTATAGATGTGATGAAATGCACGACAACTTCGAGGAATTAATTTAGAAGGCAACTCACTCACATGAAAAATCACAGTATACTAGGTTAACAGCACAGAGTTACAGATCAGACTCCACAGAAATAAGAAAAAGAGGTATGCACAGGTTCACCATTGGCCAAGCCACGTATAGACACGGGTTCACTGTATACAAGTTGCGTATACATACACACATAATTTCACAAAAGGAAAAGTGTGTATACCTTGGAAAACTAAGTTTTTGGTCTGAAGTATTTGGTCCATGATATTTTGATATATGGTATTCATCCATGGTATTTGGTCTGAGGTATTGACCCTAGGTATTTGATCCAAGGTATTGGTCCTAAGTGGTTTTGGTCCATGGTATTAAGAAAGGCCTAAAACTATAAAAGGAGGAGAAGATTATTAGGCCAAGAGACACAAGCATTGAATATCTGATGAAGTGTGAGATCTATTACGCATGTTATTAGGTTATGGTGAATTGATAGATCTGAACCAAGGAGGAACCTTAGCATTTTATGAAAGATAAGATCTAATAATGTATTAGGATCTCAAGGCTTGAAGTGAATTTTATTTATGTGATTTGATTATGTATCTGAATAACTGGCGCATGTCGTATTCTAAAAATATGATGACCTAGGTATGACTAAAGTTTGGAATATTTGTAATGCTTAAATTATCATTTACATATCTATACGTAGGTTCACTTTAGAAAAGGAGCATATACATGCTAGTTCTACATATTAAAGAAATGTATACATCATAAATTTGATTTGCAGATTTGTACGCTGGTTCACTTTGACGGAAGCACGTATGCACACAAGTTTGACAAAGGGAAGTAGTGTATACCTTATAATATATGTTTTAGTTTCTTTTGTTTTCTGCTGCAGTGTTATGGGTTTTGTCTTGGGTTCTCGTTACTGTATTCTGGTGACAATATTCTGAATGATTAGATTGATGGGTTTTCAAATTGATTGATTGATTCGGTTGTGGTTGGTTCAAAAAGTGATTGATTGATGCAAATATATTTGATATGATGTTGTTGATGGATCCAATCTGAAAATTTATGAAATGTGGTCCCTGGAAGAAAAAGGAGAAGGTCGTAGCCTTTTGTAGGTCGGTGCCTACGTACTAGAAAACACATCGGTCAGTATAAGAGCTAGGGGATTGTAGCTCCCTTCCATTAGAAGCTGGAGAACAAGAGAAGGTTGTAGCCTTCTGTAGGTAGAAGGTTGCATACTGGTATAATACTGCACCAGTACAAAAACTATAAACAGAATTTTCCTATTAAAAGAAGATAGAGACGATTGTAGCAGGTGGTCTTCACACACATTGGGTTTCCACCTTATATCTTGGTGTTCATGTGTGTTGCTTATGTGTGATGTTTTAATATGTTTTTTACTGCACTATCTAATGAATTCCTAATATACTGATTAAAGTTTAATGCATGAAAATTTGGACAAATCAAAATATCTATGCATATACGCTGGTTGCATTAAGTACAGTTGCATATACACACTAGTTCGCTGAGTTGAATTAGCATATACAAATAAATTTTGAAAATTAAATTATTGATCTAATAATACTGATTCACCCCCCTCTTAGTATTATTTCCAACAATTGGTATCAGAGCAGGTCCTTCAAAAGAATCTTGATTGCTTGAAGGAAGATCCATCATCATGAGTAATCAAGAAAATCGGGGGTCCTTCAGACCGCCAATCTTTGTCAGGAGAAACTTCGTTTATTGGAAGGTAAGAACCACAACCTATCTTCAATCACTTGGAACAGATGTCTGAGAAATCGTGGAAGTAGGATATACATTTCCATCAAAAATTCCTATAGATACGGTAGGTAAAAGGAAATATGAAACTAATGCCAAGGCTATCAATACATTTATTGGGAAGTCTATCACAATCAGAGTTTGTCAAAGTTATGCAGCTCAAATCTGTTAAAGAAATATGGGACAAAATCGTTCTAAGCTACGAAGGAGACTCTCAGGTAAAGTGTGTTAAACTGCAAACCCTCAGAATTAAATATGAAACTATCAAGGTGCACAATGATGAGAGTATAGCTAGTTACCTCTTATGTATAGATGAGATTGTTAATTGCATGAAGAATCTGGGTGGAGATATAAAGGAAGTTACTTTAGTTGAAAAAGTTTTAAGATCCTTGTCTGCTAAGTTTGAATCAAAAGTATCTCCCATAGAAGAAATGCAAGATCTACAGACTATTACTATGACACAGTTGCACGGAACCTTAACTACCTTTGAGATGACAAAAGGAGGTCCATCAAATATGAGAGAAGCCACATTTAAAGCTTCAGAAAAAAGAAAATAAGAACTCAATGAATCAGGACATATTTCAGAAAGAGAAGAAGAAGCAAACTTTGTTAAGAACCTTCAACGTGGTTATGGAAGATTCAGAGGTAACTAGCTTTCAAATGTTTTGCCTATGGTAGAGTCGGTCATTATGCTACCAAATGTCCTCATAAAGATAAATATGATAATGTGAAGGAGTATGCAAAATGGAATAGAAAAGAAAGTGTAAGTAGAAAAAGCTACTATACTCATGAAGATAGCGATGGTTTATCAAATAGTGATGAAGATGAAAATAGTAATGAATATAGACTTCTGATGGCTTATGAAGATGATGAATTTCTGGATGCTTTAGATTAAGATGACCTTTATGAAGAAATCTCTAAACTAAAAATCTATTTAGAAGAAAAGAATATGATTATAGATACCTTGACATACCAACTTGCTGAAAGAGAAAAACACAATGAAAAGCTAGAATGTGAAATTGTGGGTCTAAGAAAGGATCTTGAGAAAATAAAAGCTCTCAATCTTAGATTTGCTAAAGGATTGGAAACCTTAAATGAAATTATCAAAGTGCAGTGTTCTACTTTGATAAAGACATGTCTTGGATATACTGAAGAAGCATCTCGAGCATAGAAGCCATCAACCTCGAGTAAAATCTATCTTGATGCAACAAACAACAGTGAACAGTTTGACAATCGTTAACAGAGGCATAAAGTAGACCACCAGGTAAAACATGATTAGTTTACTTCAAGGATGAACAGAAGCCACAATGAACCTTAGGTAAATCATACTCAATTTGCTTCAAAGATGAATATCAATAGAAACTACAATCACCAAGTCAGTAGATTTGATAATCAGAGGAACTTCTTTAATTGTCAATGTTTCTCATGTCATAATTTTGGACACAAAGCTTCTCAATGTGTTTCTTACAAAACCATCATGACTAGAGAAGCACAAAATCAAAAGAATGTGATAGGGATCATGAAAAGTTCTAATAATAACTTTTCTCTACTTGAAAATGAAATAGAATGCTCAACCTGTAACAAATTTGGCCATGAAAAATCTAAATGCAGGAGAAAATTTTGGAAAATATATGAAAAGGAGAAAAATCCATTAAATCCCAAAATATGGAGAAAGAAAGAACCACAAATAGAAAGATGTGGTATAGCCTTGTATGCAGAAGGACAAGAAAACTAGTGGTACATTGACAATGGATGCTCAAAACACATGACAGGTGACAAAGAAAAACTACACTCATATAATGCATTAGAAAAGGAAAAGAGTGTCCCATTTGGAAACGACACTCCCGCTATCATGAAAGGTAAAGGCTCTATTTTCTTAAAAGAAAAAGTTAAAGATGGAAATGTTATGTATGTTGATGGCTTAAAGCATAACCTATTGAGTGTGAGTCAAATATGTGATCAAGGAAATGAAGTAGTGTTTCGATCAAACGGATGTGTTTTTTGTGAGCTTGATACAGGAGAAACCGTGATTAAAGGTACAATAACTCAAAACAACCTATAAATACTCAAGGGAGGACAACAACAGTGCTATCTAAGAAAAAATGATGAAAACAAGCTATGGCATAGAAGATTGGGACATCTAAGCTTTTCTCAAATAAGAAAAGCATGCATATTCCAGGTTGTTCGAGATCTTCCAGATATCAACATTCTTGAAAATACTATATGCAAATCATTTCAATTTGGTAAGAAAACTAGATCTCAATTCATTGAAAAGGAAGGATCAGCTAGTAAGCCTATTGAACTTGTTCATACTGATTTATGTGGACCATCAAGGAAAAAGTCACCTCGAGGAGAAGAATACTTTATATTGTTCATTGATGAGTTTTCTAGAATGTGTTGGATAGGTCTTCTAAAGCATAAATATGAAGCATTTGAAAATTTCAAAGTTTTCAAAGCTTTGGTTGAAAATGAATCAGATCGCAAAATCAAATGCCTCAGATCTGATCGAGGGGAATTTACCTCAGATGAATTCTTTGACTTTTGTGAACAACATGGAATAAAAAGACAGCTGTCCACTATAAGGAATTCTCAACAAAAGGGTGTGGTAGAAAGGATGAACATAATTGTTCAACAAATGGCTTGTGATATGCTAGATGAATCTGGAACTCCTGCAACATTTTGGGGTGAAGCTACATTCACCACCATCACTATTCTCAACCAAGAAAATGTTCAAGTAAATAGCACTCAAACTCCACATGAAATTTGGTATGGTAAAACTCCTACAGTAAAGTACTTCAATGTTTTTGGAAGCAAATGTTACATCAAAAGGATTGAAGAAAAACTTGGTAAGTTGGAACCTAGAGCAGATGAAGGTCTCCTTCTTGGCTACTCTTCTCGAAGTAAAGGATATAAATGTTATAATAAAATATTTCGGAAAAATATTGAAAGTATTGATGTTGTGGTTGATGAAGCATGAAAAAATCCAAAACAGATAAAAACTGAAGATCATGACAATGAAGAAGACGAGGATCATTTTCCCACATCAAATCACACTAATTCTGAGGAAGAAACCAATGAAGCACCATAAGAAGAGATAAAGATAGAAGAAAAGACTCCATCCAGGTATGTTCAAAAAAATCATCTAGAAACTCAAATTTTGGGGGAAAAGGGGCAGGTGTGCAGACAAGAACTATTGCCGAAACCTCAAGCTATCTAACATTACTATCTTCCACTAAACCTCAAAATGTAAATGGAGCATGCATAGATGAATGTTGGGTCAAGGCCATGAATGAAGAACTTGAGCAAATTGAAAAGAATAATACTTAAGAATTAGTTTCTAGACCTCATGATAAGAATATCATAAGAACTAAATAGATATTCAAAAACTAGTTCAATGAAAATGGAGAAGTTATTAGAAACAGTGCTAGATGTGTTTGCAAAGGATATGCTCAACAATAAGGTATAGATTTTGAAGAAACTTTTACACCTATTGCTAGACTTGAAGCCATAAGAATGTTTCTTGGTCTTTCTAGTTTTCAAAAATTCAAAGTATATGAAATGGATGTAAAATCTACCTTTCTTAATGGAGACTTAGAAGAAGAAGTCTATATTGAACAACCAGAAGGGTTCATTCTTGGAAATGATGCAAAACTTGTATGAAAACTCAGAAAATCTCTCTATGGTCTAAAACAGGCTCGAGGAGCATTGTATTATCTTCTTGAAAAATATCTCCATCAATAAGGTTTTTCAAAGGGGTTAGCAGACAACAATATATATACAAAGATGGACACTGATAAATTGCTAATAATTGTTGTGTATGTTGATGATATTATTTTTGGTAGTAGCAATGAAGAATCCATGAGTCAAAATTTTTCCTTAGTAATGCAGCAAGAATTTGAAATGTCCTTGCTTGGACAACTTACCTATTTTCTTGGTCTACAAGTGCAACAAAGTAAAGATGGTATTTTTCTCCTCACAAACCAAATATGTCAAATAGATCCTAAAAAGGTATGGCATGGAAGATTCTAAACCAGTATGTACCGCAATGATAACAAGATGCAGTCTTAGCTCAAATGATGAATCAGGAGTAGTACATCAACCAACTTATAGATCCATGATTGGCAGTTTGCTTTATCTAACAAGTACCTGACAAGACATCATGCATGCAGTGGGAATAGTTGGAAGATTCCAAGCAAGTCCTAAGGGAACACACCTTCAGGCAGTCAAAAGGATTTTCAAATATCTCCAAGGAACAAAAAACTTTGGTTTATGGTATCCTAGAGATACCGATCTTACACTTCATTCATATATAGATGCAGATTGGGTAGGAAGTGTTGATGAAAGAAAAGGAACTAGTGGTGGTGGATTCTATATGGGTTCCAGGTTAGTGTCTTGGTTCAACAAGAAACAAAGTTCAATTGCATTATCTACAGCCGAAGTAGAATACATGGTTGCTGCATCTTGCTACATATAACTACTTTGGATGATGCAAACCTTGCAAGACATTCAGATCACATGTAATCCACTTATCTCCATTTTATGTGATAATACAAGTGCCATCAGTATTTCAAAGAATCCATTCATGCACTACAAGACCAAGCATGTACCTATCAAATATCATTTTCTACGTGAACAAGTGCTTGAATAAAAAGTCAAACTGGAATATGTTCCCTCCAAAGAATAGGTTGCTGATATATTCACTAAACCACTACCCAGAGACACATTTGAATATCTTAGAAAAAGCTGGGATTAGTTTCTACATCATCTTGTTGTTAAATCCTATTTTCCTCAAATAAAGGTGGTTATACGTGAGTTTCATAAAGCGTAGTCATGTACATATGCAGGTTTCTATGGGCAAAGTTGCGTATATGCTAGTTTGAAGGAAAACAGTGGGACAGGCTCAGAAAAAAGGGATTTGCCATGGTTTTGTCAATTATCTACTCTGTTTGATGATGGTTTCACTCTGTTGATAACATGTGGATATATATTGGTTCTCATAAAGTTGTTGATAACTTGATGTATATCTGATTTATGATGATGCTTTGATATCTCTTACTGACATATGCAATGGTCAGATCTAACAGTGAACAAGTGGAACAGGTTCAGGGGGAGAACATGGTTGATCATAGTTTGGGAACTAATGATGGAAATATATAGGTTAATGGTCTGGATGTTGATTGACAGATGCTACTGATGATGCAGATCATATGATAGTTGATGATGACTATCATGGTCTTCTTTTAGATATTTGGCCTCTATTATATAATTCATGTATATATTTTAATGTAAATTTCATTAAAATACCTAATTTGTAACCCCACTATGCATGGGATGGATGATGTAATGTTTGTTTTTTGCCATGTATAAAAAGTTGTATATCCCCACTTGGTTGGGTGGATGAGTCAAATTTGGTATATCCCCACTTGGTTGGGAGATGGATGTATGTATGAGTTATTAGTGATAGGAAGGTCATTTGTGATGTATGTATAGAGTCATCTTCTTCATTTAGAAAATCTTTTTGCAGACTTCGCTTATGGTCAGGGGGAGCATGGACTCGATCATGGGAGCTCAATAGGAACACTTTAGCATATCAGAGATTTTAGCATGCACTCAGGGGGAGCATGACCCTTTTCCCTTGACATCAAAGGGGGATAGTGACTTGGTGTGGTTGTTGTGGCCATCAAGTCCAAAGGGGGAGATTGTTGGCATTATGATGTATGTGTTGTATTTGATGGAAACCCACTTATAACAGAACAACTCACTTGTATATGGTAACTAGATGAATCTACAGAAGAGATATCAGATGTGACAGAATGTATGACAATAGTGTTTACAGAAGTGATGAAATGCAGGGCGACTTCAAGGAATCTGTTCAGAAGGCAACTCACTCAGATGAAAGATCATAGTATACCAGGTTAACAATTAAGAGTTACATATCAAACTACACAAATTGAAGGAAGAGAGGTATAAGCAAGCTCACCATTGGTGAAGCTGTGTATACATGCGAGTTTATTGTATACAAGTCGCGTATATGTACACACACACTTTCACAAAAGGAAAAGAGTGTATACCTTGTAAAACTAAGTTTTTGGTCTAAAGTATTTGGTCCATGGTATTTTAATCCATGTTATTGATCCATGGTATTTGGTCCAAGGTATTGACCCTAGGTATTTGATCCAAGGTATTGGTCCTAAGTGCTTTTGGTCCATGGTATTGAGAAAGGCCTAAAACTATAAAAGGATGAGAAGATCATTACCCAGGAGACACAAGCATTGAATATCTGATGATCTGTGAGATCTAGTATGCAGGTTATTTTGTTATGGTGAATTGTTGGATATGAACCAAGGAGGAACCTTAGTATTTGATGAAAGATAATATCTAATAATGTATCAGGAACTCAAGGTTTGAAGAATTTTTTTTATGTGATTTGATCATGTATCTGAATAACTAGCACATGTTGTAGTCTGTAAATATGATGATCTGGATATGACCAAAGTCTGGAATAGTTGTAATGCTTAAAACATCATTTACATATTGGTACGTAGGTTCACTTTAGAAAAGGAGCATATACATGTTGGTTCTGCATATCAAAGCAGCGTATACATCATAAATTTGATTTGCAGATCTGTACGCTAGTTCACTTTGAGGAAAGTGTGTATTCATGCATGTTCGACACATAGAAGTAGTGTATACCTTATAATATATGTTTTAGTTGCTTCTATTTGTTGCTACAGTGTTTAGGGTTCTAGCTTTTGGTTCTAGTTACTGTATCCTGGTGACAGTATTCTGAATGATCAGATTGATGGGTTGTCAAATTGATTGATTTATTCGATTGTGGTTGGTTCAAAAGTTGATTGATTGATGCAGATATATTTGACATGATCTTTTTGATGGATCCAGTCTAAAAATTTATGAAACGTGGTCCCAAGAAGAAGAAAGAGAAGGTTGTAGCCTTTTGTAGGTCGGCGCCTACGTATTAGTAAACACATCGGCTAGTACAAGAGCTAGAGGGTTGTAGCTCCCTTCCAGTAGAAGCTGGAGAATGAGAGAAGGTTGTAGCCTTTTGTAGGTAGAAGCCTGCATATTGGTATAAGACTGCACCAGTACAAAAACTGTAAACATAATTTTCTTATTAAAAGAAGAGAAAGACAATTGGAGTAGGTGGCTTTCACCCACATTGGGTTTCCACCTTATATCTTGGTGTTCATGTGCGTTGCTTATGTGTGATGCTTTAATCTATTTTTTACTGCATTGTCTAATGAATTCCTGATATACTGATTAAATTTCAATGCATGATAATTTGGGCAAATCAAAATATCTCTGCATATACGCTGGTTACATTAAGTATAGTCGTGTATACTCACTAGTTCACTGAGCTGAAGTAGCATATACAAATCAACTTTGAAAATTAAATTATTGATCTAATAATACTGATTCACCCCCCTCTCAGTATTATTTCCAACACCAGGAAAGGTAAAGCACCTGAATCCTGTTGAAAAAATGTAACTAGGTTTGGTCTTCATAACAACATGTGCAATTATGATTTTATGTTATTGATGCAACGAAGAAAATAAAATTATTATCGTAATTCTTGTCTCATGGGTTTCATGAGCAATGGATTTTATTTTAGTATGACTCCCATTGTGAGTCCTTAGGATTGGTAATAAAGCCAAATTGAGACAATCCCATGTATGAAGGACACTTCTTGGGTATGTTACATTTTGTATGAGCCACTAAATCAATATGTAAGCCCTACAAGACCAATAACAAAATAGCTCCTTCAAGTCAACTAAAAACTAGAGTAAATAACCTACTCTAAGGGACATCTCGGTACAATTCTCTCATGTTGTCTAATTTATAGAGGAAAACCACTATAAATAGGGATCTCAACCTAAGTTCAAAGAACATAATTTAAGAGATTTTCGGTCAAGGAATAGTCTGCAATAGGAAGTGCAAGGAAGGAGTCTCATGACTAGTGAGGAGTAGGAAAGATAAGGCGAAGACTGTGGTAATATTTTTGTGTATGTTTTGGGATAATCCACTTCCCAAGTGCAAGGAACCAAGTGCTGTCCACTATAGAAGAAGACAAGGTTTTGCTCTGATACTCGAAGATCAGAGCTAGGAGAAAATTGAGGTGCAACACAAGTTGAGTTTCCAAAGAAGAATCCTCCACCTTAATTGAAGAAAATCAAGGAGGAAAGGATGGTCATCTACACGTACTAGGGTTTCTAATTTAGGGCCAAGAAGTTTCATGCCTAAAGCGTAGGAAAGCAAGGTGAGATCTAAAAGGAAGTTGAAGCAGAAGGAAAGAGCAGGAAGTTGACTATCATCGAATCAAGAGGGAAAGGTAAGAAGCTTGATGTCTTGGTCTGGGAGAGGTCAAATAGGTCTTGGTATTTGTATTCATCAATTTGAATCTCTATAAGAAGAAGAATCTGTTTAGTTTTTCCTCTCAAAGAGTCAGAGGTTTTGGTCCTGGATGATATATTATATTTTGTGTTTGTTGTCTCTTTATATTCTATGCATTGGTGGTTATTTGATGAAGAAGAACATTAATAACCTGATTAAGAGAAGATCATAATCTAAAGAAATAAAAATCACTCACAAGAGGTTACTAATAAAAGTGAAATCACTTAATCTCTATGCCCTAAATTTAGGAACATGGTATTAGAGCTAAGGTGACTAAGTCAAGGAAGGGAATCTTATCAATGTACACTCAACGATCAAACCTCAAGGAAGGTATCCTAGTGAAGATTATCTTGAAGTCAAAGGAAGAATCATAACCCTAGATCAAAGAAGTCTACACATAAGTATTGGAATCATCATCCAAAAGAAGGCCGACGTCTACTCAAGTTAAAAAATTTTGAAGACCATTCATCCAAAGGAAGCTAGATCAAAATGTAGCGTCATCTCACTCTCTATGTGATCAAGGATCATTCTTGAAGAAAACTACCTTCATCAAGGAGAAGTTTTCTATCCTCTACATCATTATCAACATCAAGGAAGCACCAAGAAGAAAGATCAACCTTTCAAGTAACTATATTTATGTCCACATTTGAATCTGTCAAAATCCCTTTTTGCAAGGAAAGCAACAAATTCGTCAGGGCTTCAAATGTTTTTTGCATGGAAGAAAATGACAAATCTGAATCTCATTAAAAATGAGGTTATGGAACATGTCAAAGGTTCTATCGTTAAACCAAGAAAGGAATATGCTCAAGCTCTTTCCATGTACATGAAACAAGATTTTAGGGCTCAAAATATTCTCTTAGAATCCATCAAGGATCCCCTCATTCCATATGTATCTAAACTCAAAACATCAAAAGAAATCTATGACGAACATGAAGAGTTGTATTTTGTTAGCATTGCTGGAGAAGTCTTCTCATCAAGGAAACACCTCCACGCACTCAAGATGTCAAGGGAAGATGGAATAGCCTTATAATTTATCAGGATATCTAAGATGTGCGAGTGACTACAAGATCTAGGAGAAGTATTGTCTAATGGAGAAATGACTATAGTTGTATTAAATGCACTACCAGAGAAGTGTGTTAACTATTGAGAAATTTGAAAATAATTAACTGAGTTTAATTAACTTAATTAATTTAGGAAATTTGAATTGGAAGTCTTTTAGAAGACATGTATATGTTCTCCCTAACTTATAGGAGTTAAGGATGAGTTATGAATGAGTTGTAATTATTTAACTCACTTTATTGAGTTAAGTCTAGTTAAATTAGTTCCAATCAGTTTTAGGAACTAATAGTCTCTAAATAGTCAGTTGGGACACTAGTGACCTAATTAGTGCTACTCTAGTTAACTGAATATTCCACCATAAAAAATTCATGCATGTTGTTTCTGGGAAGGACCTAGATGAGACTAGAGTGTAGGGACATGTTGAAGCCCAAAAAATTGGGTCTACAACAAGGGGGATATCCACCTAGTCTGGACCTTGGTTAGCAGCTCCTTTTCCATTTGGTGTAGTGGGTCCGACTGGGGATATCGGACCAGTTTCCCAATTTATGTGTGTGTGTGTTGAGAATTGATATTTCTTTTCTAATAACTTCTAAGTAAAATTCTTTTTATTATGAATCTAATTTAATGACATGCAATTGTATTCTAATAAACTGAAATATCTAATTCTAAAACTATCCCAGGAATTGATCTTTCAAGTATGCGATCTAAAATAGTTTCTACAGCAATTGGTAATAAAGATCATTCAATCGCTATAAGAAAAGAATTCAATAAAGGTGAACTTTTTCATATAAAACGTTAGTCAGACAACTGTAAAAAACATATCACATAACAAGTCACTCATATATTAAGCATAAATAAATATCTATCATCGTACAAAAGTGCCAAATGATAACTCAAGCATTTAAGCATTCATACATAAATAACTGAACATGAATATCACCATAACACATAAGCAGAATTTGTTAAGAGATAAAAGTACCATTTATAACTAGTTCTACTCATGAGCTCTAGCAATAATGATATATCTCTTCTTAATCCAACATCCACTAAGAGTACAAAAGTGCAACATCAGTGGTAGATATTAAATGCAGATATCAATAAATCCTGTTCCATTCATTCATCAAAACCTCCTCGGAGGGTGCAAAAGTGCATGTTCTAAGGACAAGTGTTTGATAAATTTCTAGACCCTTCTCTAAATGCATGAGAAGTGTTTAAATACTACTAGCTAAATCTAAAAATAATTTATTACAAAAATTGATCCGGATTTAAACAGGAACGCAACAAATTACAGAGATAACCATATACACAAATATGCAACGGAAATAATACTTCATTTCATTAATGGAAAATACTGAAATATGCTTACAATCAGAAATGGAAATAAACTAGCTAGGGCGATGGTAGCTATCTCTGAGAAGAGATGTGTAGGCTACATGCCTCTGAACTCCTTACAATGAGGCTCGAAGGCCTATTTATTGTTGAGAAACAATGAAAAACCCTTAACATTCCAAAACCTAACCCTAGGAGATGAAACGCCAAACTGTGGGCCCCGTTTGGGGGTAAGTTGGTATATCAACTTCCCGGGGTCGTAACTTTAGCATATGATCTCCGTTTGACGCGTACAATAGCTCATTAGAAAGATCTATTCGAGCACTATCATTATTGGAATGGCAACATGGTCCATGTTCCATGGACCCATGTTGCCCCTGGATTCCCAAAAAACATCGTTTAGGGCCTCAAAACGGCTCCGGAAGTTCAGGACCCGAAAAACTGCTAAAAATAGTAAGTTGTGCTACAATTAAGGAAACTGAAAATGCTGAGAAAGACAATGGTGGGGGTCCAGGTGGACTTGGCAGGTGTCCACCAATATCAACCTAGATCAGATAAGAAGATGACTACTGATAGTCATAGCAGAGATTCAGAGAGAAGCCATAGTAGACGATATGCAAAGAAGGATGCTAAGGAAAATGGCAAGAAGATGATTCAAGAGGAAATTGACAAAGAGGTTGTTGAATTAAACGAACAACTCAATGCATTAAGGAGAATGCTTGAGGAAAGCCAGAGACTAGGTTGGGTCTTAAGGAAGAAGCCAATAGAATGGCATGAGATGTAGAGAAGACTACAACAAAAGAAACAGAAGTGGTTGAAGGGAAAACTCAAGGAAGTTGAGTTAGAAATGGAAGAATCCATTCGTGAACCAGAACAAGGAGAATTTCTGGGAGATAGTGAACATGAAGACTTGAAGATTGAAACTTCGACTAGGCTAAAAGGTCACATGGTTTTAAATCTGACATGTTTGTAGGTGAAGGACAATTGGATGATATTGTCATGAAGAAGGAAAAAGACTAGTAGAATCAAAATTCTGTTCTAGAAGAAGATGAGGTAGATTGATCTCATATACAACTGATGGAACATGTCAAACAACTAAGTGAAGGGCTTGAGGAGATTGAAGAAGAGACCATCGAAGAATTTCTTAATCATATGAATGATTTAGAACAACAAGGAGATATGATGGCTGAACCATAAAGTGAGACCATTTGAAATATATCTTCACATGAGATAAAGAATAAGGGATTGAAGGCAATCTTGAAGAAGAGACTATGTTAGTTGAAAACATAGTAAAGGATCATCAATTCACTATGATGATAGGCACAATAGAGATATCCATGGAAACTATTCAGACAGATAGTAGGGAAGAAGGACATCTACTAAAGGATGTTAAGAAGGAGAAACCCTATGCAAAGGATTTAACCTTGGGACAAGTAACACTAACAAAGGAGTGTTTTGAAGAGGATGGACAGTATTTTGAAGATATTTAAAGTCTGGATGAGTACTCTGGGAGAACAGAGTATGATGGAGAAGACCTCTTGAATGAGGTAAGTAGTGATTTGGTATAGCAGAAATACCTTGAGATTACAAGGATCAAAGGAAGATGATGTTTTAATATTGTAACACAGCATGTAAAGGATCAATATGGAAGAAGAGAGCATTGTGATGAAATGCTTTCCAAGTGTGCAGAAAATATTAAACTACTGGAGAAACTGATGAGAGAACCTGACGGTAGAACATAAGCTACAATTACAATTTCTGAAGAAGAAGATGTGTCTCAAGTAGGCATGGAAACAAATAGATGCAATAATTTGTTTGTAGGTTCATTAAACAGCATAAATGAGTATGAGTATGTGATCAAAGAGATTGAGCAAATATTGTTTGAAGATGGTAAAGAGGCGGTAGGAATCAAAAAATTTAAAAGTAAAGATAACCAACAGTAGGTTAAAGGAGGAGGATTTCGTTACAGTGGAGAAGAACAGGAAGGCATCATCAGAACAAATGGTGTGGAAGAGAGACTAATGGACAGTCTCATGAATTTTGCTGAGAATTTGAATCAGCACACTGATATGCCGACATAGGAAGAGGAAATAGAGCAACAAACTGAAATGTTGCCAAAGAAAGAAGAGGCATCAAGGCCTCATGTTTTTAATTTTAACAAGTATTTTCTGAATGTCGGTTTTGTTGCAATTTCTCGAGGAGATTTGGCACAGGTGAGAAACCAATTAAATATGAAAGAAGAAAACTTCATGGAAGAATTCAATCCATGGAACGAAGGTGTTAAATTGTTGGATAAAATGCTGAACAATCATGATTCAATCATGAAAGAGGGTAAGGATGATATGGAGGCAGAAAAAATGGCAGCAAGTAAAGCAAGAGCAAGTAAACCAAAGAATGAATCAAGTAAAAGAAAAGTTAACATAGAAGACTGCAATAGTAACCTGAAACAAAGAGAAGAAGACAAATGTAAGAAGCAGAAGATGGACCAACCCAAAGATATGTTGGACATAGAAATTGAAGAAATATGGCAGTAGATGATGAAGCAATTCAGATGGAGGAAAATGGTAACATTAGCAAGAAACATTAATCAGAAGTTGAAACTGATTGAAAGGAATAAGAAAATAGAGCAAAAGACAGCAAAAGTGCAGCCACAACAAAGGAATAACACATCTAGATAGCTACAGAAAAAAGTGTGGGATCCAGGAAGACCAAGACCAGAAGACACATGATCATGAGATCATGAATATTTTCTACTTTGGGAGTCTCATGCAGGAGCATTCTGCCCAAGGAAAATTATTGTAAATAGCAGACATAGGGGGTCATGAATTTTAGGAAATAGTTTTCATAAGTATCAAGTTATTGCAACATTTAGGCCTTTAAGTGTGATTTAATTAGACAATGGGAGAATATGTAAATGCTCTCAAAACTAAATAAATGAGAACATGAGTGGTAGAAGTCAAATCCAACTCTTAAATAGTTTCATGATTCTAGGAACAAGAGAGATCTTTTAGGCAAAGAAGACTTTTCTATTTTAAAATAGGGGAAAAGATGGAATGGATAAAGTATCAAGGAGACTTATCTACCACATACGTATGCATGGAGAGAGCTTTAGGGTTTTTGTTAGAGTGGTGATTGGATCCTCCAATGATCCAATCCAATGCATTCTTATAAATAAGTGAACCTGCGCATTCAATAGGAGGAGGCCACTAATAGGAAATCAGGTTTGTGTGTGTGTGTGCGAGATCAAAGAGTCTCAAATGCAATCATTTATTTTTATATTAATATCGGTAGAGTTATTTCCTGACTGTGTCAGAGTATTAAAGTAATCCATGTATGATTTTACTATTTATTCGTAGGTTTTGCAAAAGGTTGCAGCCAGAATTTTGAAGGACGTAGAGGGAGAGATTGATTTAGAGGAATCATAATGGCTTTTTAATCCAAGCGAAGAGATAGAGGAAGCTCTGGAGGAATGGCATAGCAAGGATGCGATTAAAAGTTAAGCTTAGAGAAGCTAATCTGTGGAAGGTGGTGTTCTGAAGAACAAGTAGA
Organism: Pinus taeda; assembly: GCA_000404065.3. Taxonomy (NCBI): domain Eukaryota; kingdom Viridiplantae; phylum Streptophyta; class Pinopsida; order Pinales; family Pinaceae; genus Pinus; species Pinus taeda. The sequence goes on along the minus strand of APFE031311019.1, from coordinate 13,013 downwards.
GAAAGAGAAGCACAATTCAGAAGAGTCGAAATGGGCTGTCGAGTCCAATTGGAGCATCAGAGTGGAGCTCTGAAGAGAAGGAGTGAAGTTAAGCCCTAGCGAGAATGAGTTGAGCAGTATAAGAGTGGAAAGTAGAACCTTTGAAGAAGCTAAACTACAAAGAAGAAATTGAAGAAAACGTGGAAAAACTAAGTACAGAGAATCGAGTGGAAAAGTTAAGGATGGACGCTTAGTCACCATTAGATCATTAAGATCAACAGCTGAGTTTAAATCATAGTGGAGGAAATCATTTTAAAGTCTTCGGAGCGAGTCATTGAGTTATAGCAATGAGCGATTGCCAATGAAATGAGGACCATCGGATCAAGATCCAAATCAACGGTCTAGATCTAATTGCAAATCGCATATCGGAGCCATTAAGGACTAATGATAATGGATTAAGCAAGGGTCGATTGATGCAGGAGCATCTGGACGACAGGGTGGAGACCGAAACGGGACACATGAGGTTTCAGAAAAAGACTAAGGAGACTAAGCAAATCGACAGGGGACAGCAAGACTGTCAATTACTTTTAATTTAATTTTATTTTCTTTTGTCAGAATCAGCTACAGGTATTTAGAATCTCTGTTAATTCATTTTAACTAGTTTATTTTACAGCTGTCAGTGATTATTGTAACCAGTAGAATTAGTTTATTTACATAAAGTACACAGTCACCTTTGTGGGGACAGTATTAGAATAGTTAGGAGTCAGGTACAACCAAGAACTGAATGATTTCGGTTATTTAACTATTTTGTAAACAGTTGAGAACGGGTTACCAACCAAATCCTCGAGGGAAACAAAAGACCAGAAACAATCGCATTACGGGTTCAGTTCAGCAGCGAAAAAAAAAATAAAACAGAGAAAGTATTGTCATTAATTTTACAGAAAGAACTTCATTCCTCTGAATATTACATTTTCCTCTTCTAGAAATTATTGTGCATGATAGAGTAAATTCATATTCTATGTAAAATTTTACTTTTGAGAATTTAAACATTTTCCTGTACATTACTGTGATTAAAAAAATAACAGTATCGAAGGACTGTAATTTATAGTCGAATATATGTAAACAAAATTGCACAGGTAAGTAAATACGCAGGCAAACAAGCTTAAGGAATAGTTTCCAGTCACCGCGCATATAGCGACCGCATACAAGCAACAAAGACAGCTAACGAATCATGGAATAGGACGCAGGCAAACTATAGCAAGTAACCAGACAAGGAAGGAACGAACGAGTCTGGGTAAGGCACCGAACCAAAAACATTTGAAATCAAATTCGAATATAAACAGTTGCATATATATATTATCATGTCGGTTTGAACCAAAATAAATTAGTTACAGTCATCCATATGACGAGGGCCGAGACCCCTACGCTTTGAAACAAGCGTGACCAAAAAAACTTACAACGAGTCCATACATCGTATTGAAGACCAGTAACAGACCCTATAGAGGCCGAGCCTACTATAAACTAATGCAAACAGACAGTGCCGTGTAAGGCCAAAAAGAACAAAAGAAATCCTTTTCTTTTCCAACAAGACCGATATCATCTCTACATACAGGCAAACGGAATAACAGGACAAACGACAAGCGGAAAAGACTCAGAACTACCAGGGAATTGAGGCCACCAATTATTGCAGACAACCACAGTGCCGCCACCTGCAACAAAACACAGGCCAAGCGCATGAGTTAGGGTTTTGGAAAGGAAACCCAGAAAACAAAACCGTGACTTATTAAGTGCCGAGCCTCAACAAAACAACAAGAAAGAAGTGGAACAATGTAGTTATGAGTAAGGGTTACAAATGAGAAAGTTATTTACCTGAAGGGAAGCGGACACCATGATGCCGAGAACACCCACCTGACCACAGAGGAGCCGGAGAGGTCAGTGAAAATTCGATAAACGAAAACAAGATTATAACAGGGAGAGTTAACTTACAGGTTGGAAGAGTTGAGCGCTGAGGCCGAGAGTAACACGTCCTCGAATGCATGCCGTTCTGGAGCAGAGTAAGGACGCCGAGACGTGAAATAACCAGACAAATACCATGTATTCACCAACATACCAGTAAGCTTAGACAAGGAGCAAATTAACAGAGAAACCCGAGATAAAACCAGTGACAGAGACGCGGAACCAGAGCAAACTTACCACAGCAACGAAGTAACAGAGCTACTAGCGGAACTACGGTGGAAAACCACATCCTCCGACCAGAAAATCATCAAAGACGACCACACACAAACAAGTATTTCCACACACAGAGCCGAACCAGAAAATCAGTTGCAGAGCGTCGAAGTTCACAGCACAAATGACCAAAGCGCGAAAAGGCAATGACAATAAACCATAACGGAGAATTAGGGTTAACCCCAAACCGAGGCGGACAGGTGTAGGACGGAGGAGAGGCCAGGTATGAGGGGTAGGTCAACCGAGTACAGGACAGTAAATGAGCGGATCAATCATAGCCGATTTGCAATAAAAACCAAATCAATTCACCAAATCCGAAGGGTACCGGGCGCAGCGGAGTCGAGGCAGGGCCACGTGGACGGGCTACATCAATTGGTATCAGAGCAAGTTTTTTTTTTATCTTATTAGTTGTTAGTTAAGGGAAGATGGCAGAAGTACAAGCGCCAAGACGAGGGCGTGGCAGAGGTGCACGAAGAGGAGGAGGAGATGAAGGATTGAGAGAACAGATTAGAGTTCTCATAGCTCGCTTGGAGGCAGTAGAAGCGGGTAGGCGAAGAGACCCAGAGTTGGGAGATGAGAGTGAGGAAGAGACAGTAGCTGCTGCGGAGGCTTCGGATGAAGAAGCTCCTGAACTTAGATTGCTGCGATCAATTCTGTTGGCCAGCAGCAAACCAAAGACAGAAATTTCGAATTATGATGGTAGTCTGTCTGCTGATATTCTGTTAGACTGGATTAGCGAACTGGATAAATATTTTGAGAATGAAGAGATTAGGGAGGATAACAAAGTTAAGTTCGTCGCTACTAAGTTGAAGGGACATGCCCTCTTGTGGTGGGATAATGTCCAGGCAGACAGAAAAAGATTAAATAAGACACCCATACGAAGTTGGGAGAGAATGGTAGCGAAACTGAAGGGAAGGTTTCTACCTAAAGATTATCAGGTTGACTTGTGTCAGAGAGTACAGAGTTTGAGACAAAAAGGCATGACTGTTAAAGAATACACTGAAGAGTTTTACCGAGTCAATTTACGTGCTGGTTACACGGACGAGACTCCAGAAAAGACAGCACGGTACGTTAACGGATTGAGGATGGAGATCCTAGATGAAATTAGTATTCTTTCCCCCAGAAATATAGAGGAAGCTTTTCAGAGTGCTGTAAAAGCTGAGGAGAAGATTAACAGAAAGCAAAATAACAGGAGGGGAAAAGGAGGTGGTAGAGGACGAGGACAGTCCTATGGACGAGGAAAGAGTACTGCAAATAATGAAGAAGGCAGTAGCTCGAGAACTTCAGGGACAGTTGACAAGGGAGACAGCACTAGAGGAGGTCGGTCATACCAGCGTGGAAGAGGGAATGGCCGCGGAAGAGGAACTGGTTTCCAGTGCTACAGGTGTCAAAAGTGGGGACATCGATCCTTTGAATGCCCAGAAGTAGAGCAGACAGGTCAGAGAGGAACCTATATGGTTCAACCAGAAGAGGCAGACACACAGCCACGAGAAGTGGAGGATGTAGCAGAAACAGGAGAGGCATTGCTCCTGAATAAAGTTCTGCTGAAACCAACCAAAGAAGTGTCTGAACCAACTCAGAGAAAGTCACTGTTTCGGACGGTTTGTAAATCTCACGGGAAGTGCTGCAAAGTAATAATCGACAGTGGGAGTACAGATAACTTAGTTGCCACTGAGATGGTAGATAAGTTGGGGTTAAAGCGACTAAAACACCCCACACCTTACAAGGTGTCGTGGCTACAGAAAGGCCACCAATTGTTGGTTGATGAGCAGTGCGAGGTGGAGTTTCGCATTGGCAAGTACCACGATACAGTGGTCTGCGATGTAATGCCCATGGACGTATGCCACATACTGCTTGGGAGACCTTGGCAGTATGACCGAAGGGTGACACACGACGGAAAGACGAATTGTTACAAGTTTACGAAGGATGGGGTTAAACATACATTAGTGCCCATCAAAGAAGAAGATGCAGCAGAATCTAGTGGGACAAAGGCGTTGTTATTGGGAGGAAAACAGTTCATCAAACAGATGGATGAAACTGAAGTAAATTTTGCAGTTGTAAGGAGAATGAAGCCAGTATTGCTGAGCTCAGAAAGGATAGAATTGCCTAAGGAAATACAGGAGTTGTTAAAGGAGTTTCATGATATTGCAGCAGAGGAGTTACCTGATAAGTTACCTCCTAAAAGAAGCATCAGCCATCATATCGATTTTATACCAGGAGCGAGTTTACCAAATAAGGCAGCGTACAGGATGAGTCCAAAGGACAATGAGGAGGTACGCTAGCAAGTTTAGGAATTATTGGACAAAGGGCTGATCAGAGAAAGCTTAAGTCCCTGTGCCGTACCCACAGTCCTTGCGCCTAAGAAGGGTGGCGAATGGGGAATGTGTACAGATTCGCGAGCTATAAACAAGATCACCATCCGCTACAGGTTTCCCTTGCCTAGGATGGATGACATGATGGATTGCCTCAGTGGAGCAGCATATTTTACAAAGATCAATCTGAAGAGTGGGTATCATCAGATCAGGATTAGAGAAGGCGACGAATGGAAGACAGCCTTCAAGACCAATGAAGGGCTGTACGAATGGCTAGTTATGCCATTTGGATTGAGTAACGCTCCAAGTACATTTATGAGACTGATGAACGAAATGTTAAAGGAATTTATTGGAAAATTCATGATAGTCTATCTGGATGATATCTTAATCTTTAGCAGGACAAAAAGGGAACACCTTCAGCACATTCGAAAGGTATTCGAGAAGCTACAACAGAACAAACTGCTGGTGAATTTGAAGAAATGCACTTTCCTACAGAAGGAGTTAATATATCTGGGATTTGTAGTGGCTGAGAATGAATTGAAAATGGACCCAGAGAAAATTACAGCAATCATGAGTTGGCCGTCACCAAAGAGTTTATTCGAGGTACGTAGTTTTCACGGTTTAACAAGTTTTTATCGGAAGTTTATTAAGAATTTTAGTGAAATCTGCGCGCCGATGTTAGAAACCATCAAAAAGGCCAGTCAACCTTTTTGCTGGACAAAAGCAGCAAAAGACAGTTTCCAACTTTTGAAACGAAAGATAACAGAAAGGCCAATCTTGAGGCTGCCCGACTTCAGCAAACCTTTTCAGGTTCGATGTGACGCAAGCGGGACAGCTATAGGTGCTGTACTCAGTCAAGAGGACAGACCTGTGGCATTCTTTAGTGAGAAACTAAACGAAAGCCGGCAGAAGTACTCGTCCTACGATAAAGAATTCTATGCAGTGGTTCAAGCCTTGAAGCACTGGAGGCACTACTTACTCGGCAGTGAGTTTGTCTTGTTCTCAGATAATTCTGCGTTACAGTATATAACGCAGCAACACAAATTGAACCACAAGCACGCCAAGTGGGTGGAGTACCTACAAAGTTTTACTTTCGTGCTGAAGCATATAAGTGGAACAGCCAACAAAGTGGCGGATGCTTTGAGCAGAAGAGTTTTACTCTTACAGGAAAGTGGCATACAAGTAATGGGGTTTGAATATTTGAAGGACTTGTACCAGATGGACGCAGATTTCAAAGAAGCCTTTGAGGCATGCCAGAATCCTGTTTTACGAAATACAAGCCCATGGCTGGATTTTAATTTACAGGACGGATTGTTGTTTCGTGGAGGACATCTATGTATTCCAGATTGTTCGATGAGGGAAAATTTAGTGAAAGAGAAGCATAGCGGAGGTTTGGCAGGACATTTTCGCATTGATAAAACATTGGAACAGCTAGGACACTTTTACTACTGGCCGAAGATGAGTCGAGACGTACAAAGGTATGTAACCAGATGTAAGATCTGTCAACTGGCGAAAGGGCACAGCCAGAATGCTGGGTTATATACGCCCCTACCAGTTCCAAGCAGACCTTGGGATTCAGTCAGTATTGACTTTGTCCTGGGATTGCCCAGAACCCAGCGGGGGTATGATTCAGTGATGGTGGTGGTTGATAGATTTTCCAAAATGGCTCATTTCATTCCGTGCCGGAAGACTAGCGACGCCACTTATGTGGCACACCTCTTCTTTACAGAAGTAGTTCGACTACATGGCTTACCAAGGACTATAGTTTCAGACAGGGATGTGAAATTTACGGGGCATTTCTGGCGCACCCTGTGGAAAAAGTTGGGCACACAGTTAAACTTCAGCTCCGCGTATCATCCGCAGACTGACGGACAGACAGAAGTAGTTAACAGGAGTTTGGGAAATCTATTGAGAAGTCTGACCGGAGAAAACTCACGATTATGGGATCGAGCTCTAGCCCAGGCCGAATTCGCTTACAACGATTCGCCTAACCGGAGTACTGGACTAAGCCCATTCCAGATATTGTATGGTATGCATCCACGGGGAGTACACGAATTGCGAGATTTAGGACAGCTGGAAAGGAGGAGCGCAGACGGGGAAGATTTTGCCGAGGCAATGAGCGAACTGCATGACAAAGTCAAGATGAAATTGCAGGACAGCACGCAGAAATATAAACAGCATGCAGATGTCAAGCGGCGTGAGGTACATTTCGAAGTTGGAGACGAAGTGCTTGCGCATTTGCGTCGGGAAAGGTTTCCTAAGGGCACTTATAACAAACTAAAGTTCAAAAAAATCGGCCCATGCAAAATCCTTCGCAAATTTTCAGCGAATGCGTACGAAATTCAGTTGCCACCTGATATAGGCATATCGCCCATATTCAACGTGGCAGATCTGTTTCCGTATCATGCCCAGGCAGCAGACGAAAACATGGTACAGCCGCAACGGGACACCAAGTTCGAGAGCAGTCTTTGGAAGAAACAGTTACCGTCGGTTAAGACTCACGAAATTGAAGGGATTATCAACGCACAGGTAGCTAAACGGACACGTAGGAAGGAGTATCTGCGCTATCTTGTCAAGTGGAAGGACCGTCCCCTAGAGGACAGTTCTTGGCTCGACGAAGCACAGATTCAAAGGGCAGGTTATTCGGTGGAGGAACTCATGGAACGGAGCCATGAGAACTCTCTTTTACCCCGGCAGCCTGATGCAGGAGCATCTGGACGACAGGGTGGAGACCGAAACGAGACACATGAGGTTTCAGAAAAAGACTAAGGAGACTAAGCAAATCGATAGGGGACAGCAAGACTGTCAATTACTTTTAATTTTATTTTATTTTCTTTTGTCAGAATCAGCTACAGGTATTTAGAATCTCTGTTAATTCATTTTAACTAGTTTATTTTACAGCTGTCAGTGATTATTGTAACCAGTAGAATTAGTTTATTTACATAAAGTACACAGTCACCTTTGTGGGGACAGTATTAGAATAGTTAGGAGTCAGGTACAACCAAGAACTGAATGATTTCGGTTATTTAACGATTTTGTAAACGGTTGAGAACGGGTTACCAACCGAATCCTCGGGGGAAACAAAAGACCAGAAACAATCGCATTACGGGTTCAGTTCAGCAGCGAAAAAAAAAATAAAACAGAGAAAGTATTGTCATTACTTTTATAGAAAGAACTTCATTCCTCTGAATATTACATTTTCCTCTTCTAGAAATTATTGTGCACGACAGAGTAAATTCATATTCTATGTAAAATTTTACTTTTGAGAATTTAAACATTTTCCTGTACATTACTGTGATTAAAAAAATAACAGTATCGAAGGACTGTAATTTATAGTCGAATATATGTAAACAAAATTGCACAGGTAAGTAAATACGCAGGCAAACAAGCTTAAGGAATAGTTTCCAGTCACTGCGCATATAGCGACCGCATACAAGCAATAAAGACAGCTAACGAATCATGGAATAGGACGCAGGCAAACTATAGCAAGTAACCAGACAAGGAACGAACGAACGAGTCCGGGTAAGGCACCGAACCAAAAACATTTGAAATCAAATTCGAATATAAACAGTTGCATATATATATTATCATGTCGGTCTGAACCAAAATAAATTAGTTACAGTCATCCATATGACGAGGGCCGAGACCCCTACGCTTTGAAACAAGCGTGACCACAAAAACTTACAACGAGTCCATACATCGTATTGAAGACCAGTAACAGACCCTATAGAGGCCGAGCCTACTATAAACTAATGCAAACAGACAGTGCCGTGTAAGACCAAAAAGAACAAAAGAAATCCTTTTCTTTTCCAACAAGACCGATATCATCTCTACATACAGGCAAACGGAATAACAGGATAAACGACAAGCGGAAAAGACTCAGAACTACCAGGGAATTGAGGCCACCGATTATTGCAGACAACCACAGTGCCGCCACCTGCAACAAAACACAGGCCAAGCGCATGAGTTAGGGTTTTGGAAAGGAAACCCAGAAAACAAAACCGTGACTTATTAAGTGCCGAGCCTCAACAAAACAACAAGAAAGAAGTGGAACAATGTAGTTATGAGTAAGGGTTACAAATGAGAAAGTTATTTACCTGAAGGGAAGCGGACGCCATGATGCCGAGAACACCCACCTGACCACAGAGGAGCCGGAGAGGTCAGTGAAAATTCGATAAACGAAAACAAGATTATAACAGGGAGAGTTAACTTACAGGTTGGAAGAGTTGAGCGCTGAGGTTGAGAGTAACACGTCCTCGAATGCATGCCGTTCTGGAGCAGAGTAAGGACGCCGAGACGTGAAATAACCAGACAAATACCATGTATTCACCAACATACCAGTAAGCTTAGCCAAGGAGCAAATTAACAGAGAAACCCGAGATAAAACCAGTGACAGAGACGTGGAACCAGAGCAAACTTACCACAGCAACCGAGTAACAGAGCTACTAGCGGAACTACGGTGGAAAACCACATCCTCCGACCAGAAAATCATCAAAGACGACCACACACAGACAAGTATTTCCACACACAGAGCCGAACCAGAAAATCAGTTGCAGAGCGTCGAAGTTCACAGCACAAATGACCAAAGCGCGAAAAGGCAACGACAATAAACCATAACGGAGAATTAGGGTTAACCCCAAACCGAGGCGGACAGGTGTAGGACGGAGGAGAGGCCAGGTACGAGGGGTAGGTCAACCGAGTACAGGACAGTAAATGAGCGGATCAATCATAGCCGATTTGCAATAAAAACCAAATCAATTCACCAAATCCGAAGGGTACCGGGCGCAGCGGAGTCGAGGCAGGGCCACGTGGACGGGCCACATCAGTTTTTCCGAGCGCTGGTCTACATAACTTATGGCAGCAGAACCTCCTTACTTAACCGTTGGATCACATTCTTGAAACTGAAAAAACTTACTCTACGGTTAAAAAATTGGAACATCTCCATTGATGTTAGATGTATTGGTCAACAACCACTTTGCATCAAATTAACATCACAATTTTAAACATTGGTCTAAGCGGAAAAAAAAAAATTAAAAAGAAGAATAACAATGGTTGAACAACCAGATGTAAAAACAAAAAATGGAAGAAAATCAGTCTCCTAGTCAAATTGGATGTTAAATAGCAGCAAACAAAAAAAATAAGCTGAAGAAAACTAGTTGCAAATGTCGTAAACACTTTGGTCTTGCCAACTAATACTGCAATGAAGGTTGTTTGTATTTATCATTTGGCAGATATTTACCAGCATCTATTTATTTTAAGTATGGATTTAATATGAATTGAGAGCTATCAAATTTCTTTGGCTGCAAACTTATTTTAAAGTGCAAAAATAATGTGTAATTTTTTATTGTTTAAATTGTATTTTTTAATGTTATAGATATTACATAACATGTGTACTGTGCCATTTTATGAGTCCACATTAAATTGGTTTTTTTGTTTTTAATATATTTTTAAATATAAGTGAATATTATTTCATATTAAAATAATTATTTCATATTAAAACATTTAATTCATAACTCATATTGGATACTTTATTCTATACAACATTAAAATATTTCATTTTAATATTTTTTTTGCATAAATATGTATAACATATTTTTTTTTTCTTTATTCTTAAAAGACAGACATACTTATATAGTCCCTTTTACACTAGGTTGTAGAATGAACCTCTCTGCCCAAATATAACTGACAATTTTTTTATGAAAAAAAATTCATTGAATAACTCTTGTCTACACTATACAGATCCTTCTAATACATTCTAGAAATGCTATGCAAAATATATAATTTTTTTATAATTGAAGTAATAAATAGAATCTTGAAAGAAAAAATCATAAACATATCACAGTTACCAAATTTGATTTATTCAATCAAATAAACCAAAATAATTCGAAAATTAAGATGTTGAAATCAATTCACTAATTAATACGCTAATTTGAAATTAGATAAAGAACCACTAAAAGTGGGCACTGTAAATTCAGTTCATATTTTATTAATTTCTACCAGATAACAAAAAATCCACTGCATAGTTTATTCACATCTATTTGTTACTTTCCATACATGGCCTTGGATCGTGTGTGGGAAATGACAACTAATTGTGAGCAGGGTAAATTTCCTATTTTCCAATTTCAGTATTGCCTTGACAGATTTAGAAACTTAAGAAAACTAGAAAGAAATTACACCGTGAGATTTAGGAAAAAACGAATTTGAACTTGAACAATCAAGTGAGTAAATTCTAAAGAATAATTGATATGTTTATATGGGAGATGAACTCAATCAAATAAATACAATATAAAATATTTAATTTTAAAAGTGTGAGTGGAATTACAAAACAATTT
>APFE031311017.1:0-39366 GCA_000404065.3 Pinus taeda | reverse complement strand
TTCAATGGCTCGGCCGAGTCATTGCTGACTCGGCCCACCGCACCGGGTCAAGCACCGTTTTCATGTGGAGGCTATCGAAACGGACCAACTCGGCCGAGTCAATGTTGACTCGGCCGTTTCTTAAAACAATGATCCTGTCTATAATGCAGCTGAAAATTCGTCAACGTGAAGACCTGAAGCAGAGAATAAAGGCATGCACATGATGTTTGTGCTGGTCTGCAAGTAGGCTGAATGGTGCAAAAACAATACAGGATGAACTTACCTGCAGTAGATTGAATTCTGTATAAGCTGGCAAAAGTCCATGACTGCAAGAATAGTGTATGGTAAATGAGAAGGGAGAGATGCCATTGAAGATGGCGCAAAACGGCTTGAAATGCATTTTGCAGGAAACAATCTCTATCTGTAAGGTGCTTAAGTTACTCTGGATTGATCTTATCTGGGCCCAACTCTGCCTTGTAAACCTATACTCAGATAGCATCTGAATTTGCTAATCTCCTCTGCACTGTAGTGTATTCTTGTCTCACAGAGGCAGATAAGATACCTGTTGTGTAATAGCGTTGCTAATGGTTAATATATGGATTCTTCCATTCTTATTTTAGCAGGTGTCACCCTTGTCTGACAAGCTTGGACTATTTTACTTAGTTATTGTAATGAAGATATAGAAGGATGCTAAATATGTTAAAATAGAATTTCGTTAGTGTTCATTAGTAATCATTAACCATGAGAAGTAATGAATTGGACTCCCTTGTTCTTCTATACTGTTAGATTCTTCTAATCTAGGCCATTGACCATCTTCTACATCTATGGGTTTCCTCTTTGATGGTATGTTGATATATGTGTTTTGTACAGATATGTGCAGGCAAATGGTAGAACTTCATGTCATGGATGATTTAGTGAACAAACCTGAATTACTATCATTTTACATTGCCAGTAAAATGCCTGTGCCTGATTCTACAAGGCAGGAGCTTCTAGAGATTGATGGTGTTGCTTACAGATTGCAAAGAGAGATACAACTACTAGAAAGTATTGACCTCATACGTTGTAAGAATTGCTCGGTATGTTTCCGATCTTTATACATTATAAAGATTTTGGTTTGTTAAGGATTTTTGAAAATCAATGGACGTGGAAGAAGAGTAGGATATTATTATTAACATTCTCTTTTGTCTTTTCTGTAAGGAGCATTCCTAGGCTTTCATATTTTCCTTCCTGTGTCCTTTCAATTTCATCCATTAACCATTGTCAGTTTGAAAACAAAAGAAGAAAACCGCTATCTTTCATTTTTCTTTCTCATTAATAGCCATAGATAAGCTAAGACAATAAATGTCCAACATGTGATGACAAATAGGTCTATCGAATTGCTAAGTACACCGGTGTTGTTACTAAGTGTGAGCATAAAAGGACCACTCCTATAGAAAAAGGATAAACATATATCTATTCTATAAGATCTAAGATATAGAATCTAAAATGACAGAGAGCTTAATGCAAAGCGAGTCGGATATTAAGATCCTCTATTGCCTTTTCTGTAAGGTACAATGCTAGTGTTTATCTTATTTTCCTTCCTATATATCTTTTCAATCTGATGCATTAACTGTTATCATTTTATAAACTAAGAGAGAAAACTGCTGTTATTCATTTTGCTTTCACTTTTCCCTTGTTTTATGTTATTATCATTGCTTCTGACATTGTGTTCTTAATTACTAGCACTAGTTACTCTAACGAGTCCCCTAAATTTTCTTTGAAGGGATATAATACTCTTAGAATTTCAAGTGACAAGCATAGACACTTAGCTAGCATAGGACACTGGTTTATGTTTGTTGTTGCCAGTCACCAATAGGTCAACTGGTATCATCTCTGTTGTTGAGAAATCTAGGGCAGCTAGATGAGGGGTGATTTCTCACTACTTTGATAACTGCTTGTGATATTCTTTTACTTCAACTTGTAGTGGTTGTGATTATTAGCTTCTTCTGTTGTTATTATAGTGTTCTAATCATCAAACAGCTACCAAACACATTAAGATCAATAGAACGAAATGGACACAAGATATTGGTTGCTAGCCAGGGCCAAAACCTCTCCTAGAGAGGAAAATCCACAAAAAAATTCTTCTCTTCTTATAGAATCTTCAAATGATGAATTCCAAGACCTTTAGACCTAAGACTGAGACCCTTCCAAGACCAAGTCAACCTTCCTTCTTGATGAGCTTTCCTTAAACAACTTCCAACAACAAATTTCGACCCTCCAGCAACTTCTCAAGCAACTGTTGCAGATTCGATCCCAGCAACTAATTGCCATGGCTAATCCTTCTAATTGTTATCAGATGTTGATTACTCATCTCATCTAAGTGGCTATAGGTACATCTTTATGAACTCTCCCTCCAACTTCTTCATCTACTGCTTCCTTGGGATCTCTATACATAGATCCTTCTTTTCCTTTACATGATCATCTAGACTTCCTTTAGCAGCTTCCTTTCCCTTGCATAAAGATGTAAAAATACTTCAACTAAACTGTCATGCTGCACTTCTCTGTTACCATACCTTTATTCTTCCAAATTGTGGATTCCACACTAGGTGGAATGTAGATTATCTATGTAACACTTGCTTTTTCCAAGTAGACTTGAACCTTTTTCAACAAAGATTCTGATTGAGGATCTTGATGATCCTTATACTGCAAATGCTTCTTTCTAATGATGATGAGGTGTGATGATCTCTTATCTTCCTATCTTTCTAGATGACTTGCTTTAACCATACAAACTGCTATTTTGGCCATCCTTTTATGCTTCTAATATGATGCAATCTCAATTACTGCTACAATGCATCTTATCATAACTGTAATGCTTCCTAACATGACTGTTGTCTTGAAAATAAACTTAATGTATGAGAGACCTTTAATAGTAGAGGTCTTTCACTTCTTCTTTCTTAGATTTCTTCTCTTTCGGTTCTTCTACTTCTTCGGTCACATGGGCTTCATTTCTTTCTTTCCTTTTCTTGTTGCCCTTCTTGAGTTTAGGACAATTCCTCTTGAAATGTCCATATTCATTACATTCATAACACTGAATCTTAGACATGTCAATTTTGTTCTGAAATTTCTTTTGAGGCTCAAATTTTCCAAACTTTGCTTTCTTTCTTGTTATAGATGCAAATGCTTGTGTTTGTTCATTTGATCCAACATCATTCTTTGTTTTTAATCTGGTTTCTTCAATCTTACACAATGCCCATAGATCACTGAATGGTGTAGCTTCCTTCTTTCCATAAATGCTTGATACAAAGTTGCCCCATTCATTTGGAAGTGCATTGAGTACACAAGTGGTCATCTCTGGATTTGACATTGTCTCTCCTAGCTCTTGTAGTTGATCTTTAATTTGAGATACCTTCAAGAGATATGAAGCTACCCCTTCTTCCTTTGATACTTTCATTTTGTATAATTCGGTTCTTAAGGATACTATTCCCCAGCTGTACTTACGGAGTATAGCTCTACTGATTTGTCATAGATCTCTTTGATGTCTTCAATTTTGCTGCAAAGGGAATGAGAGAATCCTTGATAGGTTCAATGAGGATTATTTGAGCCCTTATCTCTCCTTTTGTATATTTTGATGATGCTTGAGATTGTTCTTGAGGAGGCTTTGTGATGGAGCCCTTGACATAATAAAAAACTTCATTTTCTGTGATAATCAAATCTATTCTTTTCTTCCCTGCAAGGTAGTTAGATGTCCCAACAAGTTTATTGTTTTCCTTGCAGAAAGTAGTCATTTGAATTGTAGTTTGAGACATGAATATAAAGTACTTACTTGATAAATGAAGATGCCTCCTTGAAGATGATGTCTTCCACTAGAGTGTGAGATTTAGAATGAGGGAGGGATGACAATGCTTCTTCTTCAAGATGATGAGATGTTCTTCTTCCTTCAAAAATGCTTGAGGTTTTCTCTTTTCTTCAATATGAGGGAGTTTACTTTGATTCCTTTGATGAAGATGAAGTGCTCTTCTTACTTCCTTTGGTTGATGATGTAGAATGTGGAGGCCTTCCCAGAACACTTCAAATGTGTAGAGTCCTTCTTTCATTGAGATGGAGGTAGGGTCCTTGAGGTCTGCTATTTTTTTTCGAAGAGTTCTTCCTTTAAGATGTTAGGGTCTTTGTGATGTGATGACTAGACCTTCTAGATGCTTTCCCTCTTATATTCGGTCCTTATGTATCCTTTCTCAATTGAGTGACCTTCAAGCTGCCTTTCCTTGTCACTTTAGCTCTGAAACCATGTTGAGAAATCTAGGGCAGCTAGATGAGGGGTGATTTCTCACTAGTTTGATAACTACTTGTGGTATTCTTTTACTTCAACTTGTAGTTGTTATGATTATTAGCTTCTTCTTCTGTTGTTATTATAGTGTTCTAATCATCAAACAACTACCATACACATGAAGATCAATAGAACAAAGTGGACACAAGATATAGGCTGCTAGCCAGGGCCAAAACCTCTCCTAGAGAGGAAAACCCACAAAAAATTATTCTCTTTTTATAAATTTTTTAAATGAAGAACACTGAGACCCCTCCAAGACCAAGTCAACCTTCCTTCTTGATGAGCTTTTCTTAAACAACTTCCAACAACAAATTTTGACCCTCCAACAACTTCTCAGGCAAGTGCTGTAGCTTTGACCGCATTAATTTTTGCAATTTCGACCCCCAACAACTTGTACAACTTCGACCTTCCAGAATCTTTTGCAACTTTGCACATGTGGGTGATAGAGGCTAATTTAGGCCTCCTTTCTTCTTTGCTTGGCTTACTTCTTTCTCAGACAAATGAAAGATGTGTCTTGCCTTTTGATCAGAAATTTCGACCTTCTTTAGAGATCTGAAATTTTGTCCCTTTGTAATTGCAAAAACCCTAGCTTCCTTTTCACTCGTGTGAGAGAAATTGACCCAAATTCTTCAGATTTGTTTTCTTTTAGCCCTTTTCTTGATCTTCGCTTGCTTTTGGACCTTTTCTTCTTGTGATTGAACTTACTTGATTGTCTTCTCCAAATGAGGTTAAATGCTTCTTATAAATAGGCTTCCAAGGAGGACGAATAGCCCTACACAGGGCCGGCTTGTCTTTTGCAGGTTGACTTGATGTTTGCTAGGCCAACTTGGTCTTGGAGGGACATTTTGACATAATTTTGACTCAAATAAATTCTTTTGACTTATTACAAGATACCCAATAGGGTCTATTACATATGACAATGACTTTTGACATAATTTTGACTCAAATAAATTCTTTTGACTTATTACAAGATACCCAATAGGGTCTATTACATATGACAATGACTCTTTTGAATTTTTGACTCTATGATTGACCCTAGAAGCACACAATGGGTTCTTTGACATAAAAACAAATTGACTTTGAGGATAAAACCCATGCTATAAAATAACAATAATAAATTTTCCTTTTTCGTTTACATCAAATACATGAAATCAGGAATACATAAGATATTATGAAGACTGAACCTAGTTACACATTTCAACGTTTGCATCCAACTTTGTTATCTGAGACAATCTTCGAACGCTTGTTCTGTTAAGAATGCCTGAGGCAGAGTTTCATGGTGAGGTTTCAAGAAAATACTTTCAGAACTGTAAATAAATGATGGATATTTAATGTTTTCCTCGAACATAATAAAATGGAAGAGAAAACAAGTAACTAGGTTCTTTCTATTTGGGTTGTTTTGTATTTATTTAAATATTGTAAAAGGGTAAACCTTAGGTTCTTTAGGGCACAATGCCAGGTCAACAACGAGGCTTGAAATTGTTCCAACAATATTCTCATTATGAGCTCAACATGTGACCTACAGGAATAGAACTTGGGCAAGGAGGATAATGCTCCATGCCACAACCACTTGGTCTAGACCCAATTGGCATTATTATAAATATTATTATATTTTGTTTTTGGTTTATTTCCAATTCTTTGCTTCTATAAATTCGATAAATAAAAAGATATGTAAAAAGCACATTCCAAAAGAAAAACTGATGCACCAGGTTCTCACCAGTCAAAACCATGGTCACATTAAAAGTCCCAGTGAGATAACTCCTTGAATAAATGTTTTCTTAAAGTGAAATCAGCCCGTGGCTGTTCATACATTACAAATATTAAATTCAAAATTTAAGGTGTTGAAGAGGAAGGCATAACAATAAAATAACCCTTATAGTACAAAATAACTTAGGCAATCAAAAACCTAAATCACACGTACGCCACTTTCAAATCACTACTAATCCAGATTGAATCATTATATTATTTTTCATCCATCTTGATTCTTTTAGAGTGGAAAAAGTGGACGAATTAGCCAATACGACCATCTTTACCAGCGGGGCTTAGTTTGGAAAAGTGGGGTTTGAAACCTTTTGAGAGCATTTTGAGGCATCAAATGATGTTTTTTGGGGGGTAAAACATTGCCGCTTTAGCGTCACATTTTTTTTCATATTCTACACACAAATACCTTTCTAACGATGCAAAAATAACCTCATTCGGAGTCTATATACAAAATTAGGTGACTTGGAAGTTGACCACCTTGTTTTCACTATTATAATTCGAGAGGATGCCACATCATCCCCCATAATTCATGGAAAAGGTGTTACCACATGATTATGGTGAAGAAGACGCCAAAAGAGTCCATATTGTAACTCAGGTTAAGAGTTGAGGGAGTCAAACCTAACCGCTAGTAGGCTATCAGGCTGTGTTGTAACCAGGCCACTACGAGGAAAAGGGGCTCCATTCTTTTCGAGTGCACTTGTTTGAGAGATGGGTATAGGAACCGAGAGGGATGGGGAGGGAGCACACAAAGAGGATTTGTGCACTATGGTAAAACAAGGGCCATAGTCGTGTCACCTTCTAGCTGGGTTTTCTTCCCAAAGGGTTTTCTTGATTGTATTTTGTGCTAAATGTCTTGGTAAGTTTTTATTTCACTGTTCCCTATTTTTTGCATAAATTCTAATTTGCATGTGTATGTAATTAATAGTAATCTATAGATCCATAAATCTAAAGAAAAATAAACCCTAATAGTGTAGATTTCAAATTTTTAAATATAGTTTTATTGTATCTGTTGTGACGAACTATCCAGTGGAACATCCACGATAGTTTACGGATCATGTTGATATCAGAGCAGGTTTCCTTGGGTATATTGTGGAGATTTGCGAGGATCCAAATCGATGAAGCCCAAAGTTGTAGAACCCTAATCATGGCCCACAAATATGTGAATAAACCTCGTGATCCTGCAAAGGAGAGGTTTTTGCGACTGGAAGCAGAAGTTGCAGATATAAGCCATAATGTGAATCTCGTTATGTCAGCCTTTAGTAATAAGCTTGGGCTATTTAGAGAAGATGTGGGTTCTAATGCAGAGAACAAATCAGAACGGAGATCACAAGATCGAGAAGAAACAAAGAACGAGATGAAAAAAGGACCTGAAAAAGATCAACCCTGTTCGAGTGTCGTGAGTCATTCACAGTCCCTGTTCAAATCGAAGCAAAGGTCAATATCCAACCATACCAAGGTGAGATTGACGCTATGTCATTGGTTGTGACAATTAGAAGTTTATTTCAATGTTCATCATATAGAGGAGGAACACAAGATTTTATTTGCTTGGTTGAAATTAGAGGGCCATGTCCTAACCTAGTGGGAAAGTCACATAGAGACCTTGAGGTTGGAGGGAGTTCCTCTAGTGACTAAGTGGGAGGACTTTAAAACCATCATAAAGTCACAATTTTACCCTATCAGGTATGTAGAGGACTAGTGGATCTGATGGCACTACTTTAGGTAGAATTAGGGGCAGAGTGTATAAGAGTACACCATAGAATTGAGAAAGATGGCCATAACATTGGGTATCTCCTCAAGGAACCCTTATGTACTCTTCAAGTATCTAGGAGGTCTATAAAAACATCTATGGAAGTAAGTATTGCGAAGGATTGTATGCTACCATTATGAAATATGTCATGGGGTAGTTCTTATCTACCCACCCTATGACAAGGAGCACTATGCCCTGGTGCAATCTATGAAAAAGTGGAAGCATTATTTGATGGGAAAGAAGACAATGATCCATATGGATCACCAGCCACTACAATACTTGCATGCCCAGAGTAAGCTACATCAGACTAGGCATTAAAAGTGGATGAGTTTTCTACAACAATTTCATTTAGTGATCAAATATAAGAAGGGAAGCACAAACAAGTTGATTGACATACTTTGAAAGCCACCCACATCAAAGATCACAACTTTGGGAACTATGATGTAATGGAGTTGTTCACTCATGATGCATACAAAGAGGCATATTTAGAGGACAAGAACTTCAAGTGTTTCAACAGTTGCAGAGTCAGAGTCGTGGACAATAACGACAACACCATTAACTATCATGTCTAGGATGAGTTACTCTACAGGCTAGATAAGTTATGTGTTGCTAAAGGTGAGTGTTTGCAGCTGACTAGAGAGGCTCATACCTCTAAGGTTGCAGGGCACTTTGGTGTAGGGAAGACAATGGTGAACTTGCAAAGGTATGTGTATTGACCCAAGATGCAAGAACAAGTAGCTAGGTTTATAAGAAGATGGATGCCTTGTTGTACCAACAAGCCTATTAACAAGAAATAGGGTCTATATCATCCCTTACTTTTACCCACTCATCTATGGGAAAACATTTCCATCGACTTTGTAGAAGGTTTACCAACAACCTGAAAGGGACATGACTACCTGTTCGTGGTAGTTGATAGGTTTAGCAAGATGTGTGTTCTGATGCCCTGTAAAAAGACCATCAGTGGAACAAAAGCAACAAACTTATTCTTTGGATAAGTCTGGGTGCACTTTGGATACTAATGAACATAATTTCAAGTAAGGACAAGATTTCTTAGTGCATTTTGGACTACATTGTGGGAGAACATGGACACAAAGTTGAAGAGGTCTACAACATTCCAACCACAAATAGATGGGAAAACAATAGTCAATAGGAATTTAGTGCAACTTTTGAGGGTTTACAATCTGAAGCATCCAAAGACCTGAGATGAAAATATGGTATATACACAACACTCTTATTACAGAGTAGTCCACATTTCTACTGGTAAGTCTCCATTTGAAACTTATTTTGAATATTTGCTATGTTCATCTTTGGATATTTCATATGAGCAACAAGGAGGAGTAAGGGAGAATCTTATAGGGGATGCCTTAAGGACTGAAAAAATTGTAGAAATGATCAAGAAAATCCATATACATGTCAAGGGACACTGTAGAAGTCGCAAGAAAAATACAATGCCAAGCATGATCAACACAATAGATAAGTTGCTCAAAGTGGGAGATAGAGTTACAATTGAACAAGGAGTGGCTACACCGTCTTGGTAAGAAAATCAAGGGTCTGCGATATGGTCCCTTTGAGATACTGCAAAGGTGGGAGATAATGCCTACAAGCTCAGTCTACCCCCATACATGCACATTTCCTTAGTTGTGATTGTGGAGAATTTGAAGCTCCGAGTTTTCCATGCTAAGATCAGGAAGAGGAACATGTCCTACCTTCTATAGAGGATTTGGCACCAAATGCTCTTGTAGGGTTGAGAGAAGTTACACCTTTGCAAAAGAGGTCCAAAACTATGACACTAGGGAAACATGACCTTTGGTAGATTGGGTTGAAAAGACAACTTCCAAGCAAAGCTAAATGGTACACCAAACAGAAGGTGGAGGAAAAATTTCCTCACCTCATTCATTAGAAACTTTTGGGGACCAAAAGCCACGCAAAATGGGGAGGTGTGATCATGATTGGAACATTATATTGTTTGTCATCCATCTCGATGCTTTTAGAGTGGAAAAAGTGGAGGAATCAACTCATAGTACCATCTCTACCAGTGGGGCCACGTTTGGCAAATTGGAGTGTGAAACCTTCCTAGAGCATTTTGAGGCAGCAAATGATGTTTTTTTGTGGATAAAGCTTTGTCGCTTTAGCACGTCACCTATTCTTCATATTCTACACATAAAGACCTTTCCAACGATGCAAAAATCGCCTCAATCGGAGTCTGTATGCAAAAGTTATGCCACTAAGAAGCTAACCTTCCTGTTTTCACCACCATAATCCGAGAGAATGTCGTGTCAACCCCCATAACTCATAGGAAAGGGGATAACCATGTGATTATGATGAAGAAGACAAGAGCCCTTATTGTAACTTGTTGAAAAGTGTAACTAGGTTCGTGTAATCATGATTTTATGTAATTGATGTAAAGAAGAAAATAAAACTATTTTGTAATGCTTGAGTCATGGGTTTCATGCTCAAGGAATTTTATTTTAGTTGAAGCTCTCATTGTGAGCTATTAGGTTTGGTCATCAAGTCATAAAGTCTAGTAAAGTCAATGTCAAAGATTGAAGACCCATTTGGGCGTGTTACATATGTAGTTGAGTCACTATAAGAGTCAAAAGACCCTCCATGACCAAGCTCAAGCACTTCTAGCAAGTCGGCCTTAAGATGGAGCAATGAGCCTACACCAAGAAGACATGTCGTCCTAGAAAGTAGTCAAGTCAGCCTACGAGATGAAGGAAGAAGCCTATATATAGGGCTCTTGGCTTCATTCAAGGAAGATAGGAAGTTTGATAAGAAGGGAAAGAAGATACCTCACATCCAAGCAAAGAAAGGAGAACATAGATTGAAGAAAGAATGAGGACATTTGAGGACTGTTTTTGGGTCATTTTTGTTCACACGTGCGAGGGAATCTAGGGTTTCCTGTCTGCTGCAATTTCAAAACATACGAAGGTTGAATCAAGACAAGAAACTAAGCCACTTTGAAGGCCAAAGTCACTAGCAAGCCAACTCTTGTCAAGCAAAGTAGAAGGGGTTAATTAGCCCTAAATCAGTCACACGTGGGAAATTGTAGTAAATTGCAAGTTGCCAAAAATTGCAGAAGGAGAGGCCAAGGACTTCAGTGTTGTGTTGCAAGATCTAGGGTGAAGAAAGGAGGAAGTGCAGAAAATAATTGACTTGGTCTTGGGAGAGGTCATTAGGTCAAGGGTCTTGGTCTTAGTATTTGTCAATTGAAGTCTCTATAAGAAGAAGAATTCATTTTGGTTTTCCTCTCAAGTTGGAGAGGTTTTGGCCCTGGCAGATCGCCTACATTCTGTGTCTCTTTATTGTTTATGCTTTGTTAACTATTTGATGAAGAAGAACACTATAGCAATCTAAGAAAGAGAAGAACCTAATCTAAAGAAGTAAAAAGCATTCAGAAGCAGTTATCATTAGAAGAGAAATTATCTAATCCTAATGCCTTAGATTACTCAACATGGTATCAAAGCTAAGGAAACAAATCAAGGAAGGGCAGCTGATCAAGAGACACTCAAGCATTCAAAGGATCAAATCTCTAGAAGGGCATCAAAGCAGATCTAAAAGATCATCTCATTCTAAAAGCATCTTGAAGTCAAGATCTACAAGTGTCAAAACCCTAGATCGAAGAAGAAGTCTTCACTAGAAGAAGTCTTGGGATCCTCAAGTCATTATCAAAGAAAAGGACCTCAAAGACCCTATTTCTACTCAAGAAAGGAAGGACTTGAATTTGAAGCATCTTGAAGTCTATTCATCCAAGAGAAGCAAGATTGAGGATGTTGTCGTCGTCTTCAAAACTTCTAAGGCAATCTCTCTCTCATTGGAGCGAGGTCCTTACCCTTGAAGAAGCTTATCCAAGAAGCATCAAGACATCATCAAGAAGTCATCATCGATCATGATCAACAAGGACATCATCATCAAAAGATCTAAGGTGATCTTCCCCTTTGTGGAGCCAAGGATCACTCTTGAAGAGAACTACCTTCCTCAAGAAGAAGTTTTCTATTATCTATATCTTCATCAAATTCAAGGAAGCAACAAGTGGAAGAAGCATCTTCACAAGTAAGTATACTTATTTCAACATCTGAATCTATCAAAATGTCTTTTTGCAAGGTTCTTACATGGAAGAGGAGGACAAATCTGAATCTCATTGAGAATGAGGTCATGGAACAAGTTAAGGGTTCAATCACCAAACCTCAAGAAGATGCTCAAGCACTTGCAAGGTTTATGAAAGGGGAAGTAAGGGCTCAAAGGATTCTCATATTATCCATCAAGAATCCCCTCATCCCATATGTATCTAAACTTGAAACTTCAAAAGAAATATATGACAAATTGGTAGAGTTGTTTTCTGTAAGCACTAAGGAAAGGACTCTACAAGCTAAGGGTATCAAAAGGAAAAGGAATATCCTCATACTTTATGAGGATATCTGAAATAAGGGATCAACTTCAAGATCTGGGAGAAATAATATCTGACAAAGAGATGACCACCATAGTACTAAGTGCACTACCAGAGGAATGGGGTAACTTTACTTCAAACATTTATGGGAAAAAAGAAGAAGCTACTCCATTCAAGGATCTATGGTCACTGTGCAAGATTGAAGAAACCAAGCTAAAGGCAAAAACTGATGTAGGATCAACTGAGAAAAATCAAGCATATGCTACAATGAAAAAAACATGGCTAAGGGTTAATGCTATGGATGCCAAGAATATGGGCATTATAAGAGAGATTGTCCTAAGCGTAAGAAGGACAATAACAAAAGGGCAAGAGAAGAAGCTCATGTTGATTTGTGGTAGCATTGGATGTGCTCTAACCATGAAAATTGGTGGAGAGGCTAAGGCACATAAGATCTCCAAGACCCATAAATGGTTTGGGGAAATTCCACTCAGTTGGAGAGATATTAAAATAATTAATATTTTTAATGGGGTTCCTAAGTCTAAACTTAGGAAAATTAAAATATTAATGGGTATTAATATAAAACTGGGTGAGAATGTTCTAAATGACATGGATCAAGCCAAATCTAATCTTAGCCATTGATTAGGGACTTGATCTCGGCCGTTGAAGACTCAACAAGAAAAGTATAAGAGGAGGCTTGAGGGTCAGTTGGAGATACACCAAAATTGATCAGTCAGTTCGATTTTCCGGAGCGGGGTTTTGCTGAGAGAATCGAGCAAGTGATCTGTTGCAGCGAGGGGCAGTTCGACACAAGGCCTAAATACATAGCAGAGAGGCAAAGATAGTGCCTGAGAGACATTGCAAAGCTTGGACAGGTTGACGCAGAGGCAGCTGGGAGCTACGCAAACGCTGAAAAGGCCAGCCTGGGTGACGCAAAGGGTCTAAGGGCTGACACAGATAGCTAAACGGTTGACATAGAGGCTTCAGTAGCTGCGTAGAGGCTAGCATAGCTGACGTAGGGCCAAGAGGCAGCGCTGGGTGATTTTCGTGGGGCAGACTGAGTGCTGGTGAGCTGAGAGGGAGACACAGTCCCTAGCAGAGTGACATAGAGTAGTGGAAGCTGCCATAGTGACTGTGGGATTGTTCATCCGGTGATTGATCAGCCAGAATATCTGTCTCCGAGGAGAGGTATTATCGCCGAGGACAATCTTTCTTCGGTGAGACATTTTTGGCACCCTAGTTGTATTCAAAAACTGCATAATAATAAAACCCTCAAATCTGCTGCATTGGTTTTTCCGCATTGGGTTTTTCCAGGGACGATTGTCCAAAAATAACGGTGTCCCTTGTGTGTTTGTCTCAGTTATTTCAGTTTCTGATTTGTATATGTGTTAAGGATGCATCTGTGTTTTTTTTATTTTTTCTGTATTTATATTCATAAATAACTTGTTAATGAAAATAACTAGTAGGAGAAAATAAACCAGATAATGCAGTAGGGATTTTTGACGTGTCAAACTTAGAAATTTCAACAGCTTATATCACCGAAGAAGTAGAGGAAGCTAAAAAGAAGAAATCCAAGAAAGAGGAAGCAAACGATCTCTACTATGACTGAGATAGTCTTCCTCACCTAGTTCTTTTCAAGATTCTGTTTTTGAGTTTTAATGTTGTAAGATATGACTATCATGAGTCACTAAGGAGCATGATAGGATGCATCATGGCATCATAGAAGCATTGAAAGCAAGAGCTCGTGACATCATCATAGAAAGATAACTGAAATAAGAAGTCTATGGCAGTCACCTATAGAAGGATATAGCTCTAGGTAACCTCATTAGAAGCATAAATGGCACTTATGAAAAGAAGAAAAAGTCATCCAGTACAAAGCTCATCATACGTCAGTCAAAAGGAAACACTTGCTGAATGAGGATACTCAAGATCCTCTATTGGAATTTTCATTGGAAGATTCACCGTTTGAAAGGAAGTAAGTGCTTCATCAAATTCCAGCTTGTAGGAATTCATGGGAGGATGGTATGATGTCAAAGGAAGTAAAGTATGTCAAAGGATAATGAGGTATGTATGCTTGTATTTGATAAAATAGAGTCATGTCATATGGTTGCAGGTAACATGGATAAATGCTTTGTCTCGAGAGCATGATCAAAAGATAGGATCTCCTCTTTTGAAAGGATGCGGGAAGGCATGGGTCACACATTGACTGAAGGAAATCAACATAATATGCCCTCATATGAAATATGAGGTGGTTGACTAAAATTGGAGGAACTCTGATTGGAAGTTCTTGGAAAAGAAATGTGTGAAGAAAGGAAGAGATCATGAAATATGCAACTATGGAAGAGGTAATTGATATCCAAGGATTGAAAGATTTGACTATGATATCTCCATGAAAGATATGAAGACCTTGATGAAGTATGAAAAAGAAAGAGACCCTTGACAGCATATATCTTTTGGACATGTGTCAATATGCAGGATGTTGATGCTCACAGAAAGATGTCATGATGAAAGACCATCACAAAGGTAATTTTGATTTAATGTTTATTTCTTATTTTTGAATGAAATCTGGATGGGCTTAAGCAGGGCTGCTAAGGGAAGAACTATGGAAGTCTTCTACAATTTGAGAATCATGTGGCAGATGAAAGGTCCTTAAGGAAACATGATATGAAGAAGGCAACATGGCAGGAAGAAAGGCCAGATATGGACTAATGGATCACTTTCCAATGAAAGGAATAATGACATTACTGACTCATGGATGAAAGTGATGGTTGTTTTGTGCCCTATGAAGAAGTCCCAAAAGATGTAGACTCTATGACATAGAAGAAATTCATGACACCAAAGGAAGGAGTCCTACAAGCAACTGGTTGTCCCATGACCTCCACGTGAAAAGCAGCTGAAATCAAGTCCTTGGTAAAGAGAGAGCTTGGTCAAGTCCCTAGTTAAGAAGGAACTTGGGTACATTTCTATTTATAGGAATGGGTATTACCTCCCTAAGTTGAGAGGGATAGATAGACTAGTGTTGCACTAATTGCGATATTATCGTATAATCACGATAATTTCAAAGAAAAGATAAAATTGCTCGTAGTAATCAGAAATTTTTTTGGCCCGATTTTTTCGAAAAAATCGCGAGCCCATTAGGCAGCGCGATTTTAAAAGGGAAAACACAATTTTTTTTGTTCATTTGGATAGCAGAAGGTGTGCTGGGGTTTTTTGGAGAGTTAGAGACTTGGAGACTTGGAGATTTTGGAGCTAAATCAACTAGCTGGAGGAGAAAATCAAAGAGTGAGCTAAGGAGGAGACATTATATCTTCATAAAACCGGTATGGCCACTAATGTTTTTTGTTTTCATTGTTTTGTAACTTTGTTTTTGTTTTTTTTTCAATGTTTTTGGTTGGGTTTGGAATGGGGTTTTTGACATTTGTCCAATGTAATTTTTTTTTTTAGTTTTTTTGGTTGGGTTTGGAATGAGGTTTTTAACATTTGTCCTATGTATTGTTTTTTTAGTTTTTTTGGTTGGTTTTGGAACGGGGTTTCTTAAATTGTATGTAATTTTTTTTAGTTTTTGTACAATGTAAATAGTAAAATACTAAATTGTAAGTTTGTAACTTGTAAATACTGAATTGTAATTTTTATTTTCCCATAGGTTCACTGAAACACCGTTCAAGTTTTCAATTTGAAAAACGATTCAAGTTTTCAATTCATTCAAAGTTCAAAATCAAACATGCCAAGGAAATTGGACCCTTTCTGGGAATTTGGTGAACCTAATGCTCCGAATGATAGACTAAACTTGATTTGCAAGTTGTGTGGGCACCATATGTCTGGGGGGGTGTACAGATTGAAATATCACCTTGCAAAAATCCTTGGATTTGATGTAAGGTCTTGCAAAAATACAAATCTTGAACTCATCCAAAGAGCCATGAAAGCATTGGAAACTTTAGACCATAATAGAGAGGCCAAAGAAGAAATGAAGGGGCAACTAAAAAAGTCAACTGAACAAGCAAGTGCCATTGGTTCTACTACAACATCAACCAATCCGGTAGCTGCCTCATCATTTTTTCTTCCTCAAACCACACCTGATTCACAACCATCTATCAGTTCAATGCTAAAAAAAACTGAGAAAGAACAAGTTGACAAGTTGTTGGCAAATTTTTTCCTTTGGAGTGATATTCCTTTCAGCATTGTAAGGAATAATTCATTTTTCCAACCTGCTCTTGATGCTACTGTTGGCCAAAGGTACAAAATCCCTTCTTATCATGACATGAGAGGCTGGATTCTTCAAAATGAAAAGCTTGACTGCACCAAAATATTGCAGGATTTTAGGGCATCATGGGCACAAACAGGATGCACTGTGATGTCAGATGGTTGGACTGACCAAAAGGGGAGAACCCTTATAAACTTCTTGGTTAGTTGTCCCAAGGGGACTATGTTTATCAAATCTGTTGATGCATCTGCACAAATCAAAGATGCAAGAACTTTATGTGATTTGCTAGATGTGTTTATTTTGGAGGTGGGTGCAGAAAATGTTGTTTAAGTCATAACGGACAATGCTGCAAATTATGTTGCTGCTGGCAGGATGCTTATGGACAGGCATTCTACTTTATTTTGGAGACCTTGTGCTGCACACTGTATTGATTTGATGTTGGAGGACATAGGGAAAATTCCCTTTGTCAAAGATATTGTTGAGTCATCCAAAGGCATTACAAAATTTATATATAACCATGCATCTGTGCTTAGCTTGATGAGAAGATTCACCAACAACAAAGAGTTAGTGCGGCCCGCCATTACACGGTTTGCCACCAGTTTCATATCTCGTCAATCCCTCTTGAATTCTATGTGGGATGTGAAGAGAATGTTTCTTTCAGAGGAGTGGCATGCTTTGCCAATGAGTTGCAAACTAGAGGGAGATGCCGTATGTAGACTAGTTTCATACTAGGAAGACTTCTGGGCGGGAGTGCAGGAGGTGTGCGCTGTTACTGAACCTTTGGTAAAGGTTCTTCGGTTAGTTGATAGTGAGAAGCTCTCAATGGGCTATTTGTATGAGGCCATGGACAGGGCCAAAGAAACCATTCGGGCCTACTATGATGATAAGGGAGATGAGGGATTTCAGAGACAACCCCTCCTATGGGAAGTGATTGATGAGCGATGGAACAACACACTCCATCGTCCCATTCATGCTGCTGGGATTTTCCTAAACCCCGCATTTTCTTATGCATGTGGATTTGTATTTGATGCTGAGATCATGGATGGATTCTTATCCTGTGTCCAGAAGATGGTGTGATCTCCAGCAGAACGTACAGAGATCTCTAAAGAAATTGAGACATATAGGATGGCAGGTGGCACATTTGGCTTTGACATGGCTGTGACTGATAGGACGATTAAAATGCCAGGTATTTTTTAGTTTGTAACTTTGTTTCAAATTTTATTCTCTTCAAATTCCATTTTTTTCTTATGTTTATTTTAAATTTTATTTGTAATTTTGTTGTAGATGCATGGTGGAGAATGTATGGTGCCAAGGTACCCCTTCTGCAAAAGCTTGCCATTCGAATCCTCAGCCAAACATGTAGTTCCTCAGGATGTGAGCACAATTGGAGTGTATTTGAAAACATACACAACAAGAAGCGCAACAGGTTAACACTTAAAAATTTAAAATATTGCAAATTGCCAAATAAATTTTTGAATTCATTAAACAATATTTTTTTATAATTATTAATTATTATTTCATTATCTTTGTACAGGTTGGAGTCCTAGCGATTTAATGCCATGGTCTACGTCTACTACAATCTTCCATTGTGGGTGAGGCAACTTGAGAGGACACCTGATATGGAGGCCATCTCATTGGATGGGATTGACACCACTCTTGCATGGAGGGTTGAGGCCGAGAGGCCTCTCATGGAGTCTGCTGATGATTGGTTAGTGTAGGATGTAGTGGAGGAGGAGGAGGAGGACGAGGAACAGGAGGAGGAGGTGACACCACTAGCCCGGGCTACCCCTGCCATCAGTAGAGGACGTGGTCTACCTCCTATAGCTCCTACTCCTAGTTCTTCAACTTCTAGAGCACAGCAGACTCCACTGCCACCTCCACCAGCACCAACATCTACATCTAGAGGGAAAGGGAAAGCTATGGCATTTTCTCGCAAGAGGGGCAGAAAAAATCAATAGTATTAGACTTTAGTTATTTTGTTCATTTCATTGTATATGACATTATGACTCATGAGATACATTATTATATTTTTTTGTTGATATTTTGAGGCTGAGTTGAGACTCAGGAGTCAGGACTTACTATTCAAGACATGATTCACTATTACATGTGATTTTAGCACTAGAAATGATATTAAACATCTTATATATTAGTTCTTTTATCATATTTATGTGTCAATGTATTTATTTTATGTTGTAGATGGTTTAGATATTAAAAAAATTGAAAAAAAATGAATATTTTTGTACCAAACAATTTTTTTCCTGATTATTACGATTTTTTTTCGATTTTTTCCTCGCGCCGATATTATCTCGATAACGATTAGTGCAACATTGAAATAGACACATCATTCTTGTCTTCACTTGGGAAGATAGGATGGAGGATTGGGTAAGCATATGGCATCCGATACTCTCTGAGGATGTGGTAGGGCATCCAAGTAAGAGTAGTCGTAGAGGACCGATATTCTTTGAGGACTGGGAATCCAAGATAAGAATAGTCTTGGTGGAACATACTTTGAGTGAACCTGGATGGGGTATGTTCCGAGAGAGACAATGATGAGGGTGTCTATAAATCATTGGTTTCACCAACATTATGCTCTGATCTTGTGGAGAGATAGAGTTGTTAGTCAAGGCTTTGCTATGTGACAATGTTGGATGATATGCTGCTATACATATGGGTTACCAATCCGACTTTTCTTATGAGAATTCTTCAGATTGAGAATGTCTAGGTACCTTGTATGGATTATGAATACCTCCCTAGTTAAGAGGGAGTGTTGAAAAATGTAACTAGGTTCGGTCTTCATAATGACATGTGTAATCGTGATTTTATGTAATTGATGTAAAGAAGAAAATAAAATTATTTTGTAATGCTTGAGTCGTGGATGCTCAACGAATTTTATTTTTGTTGAAGCTCCCATTGTGAGCTATTAGGTTTGGTCATAAAGTCTAGTAAAGTTAGTGTCAAAGATTGAAGACCCATTTGGGCATGTTACATATGTATTTGAGTCACTATAAGAGTCAAAAGACCCTCTAAGACCAAGCTCAAGTACTTCTAGCAAGTCGGCCTTAAGATGGATCAATGAGCCTACACCAAGAAGACATGTTGGCCTAAAAACCAGTCAAGTCGGCCTACAAGATTGAGGAAGAAGCCTATATATAGGGCTCTCAGCCTCATTCAAGGAAGACACACACTAATACACAAGAAGTTCGATAAGAAGGGCAAGAAGATACCTCACATCCAAGTGAAGAAAGGAGGACAAAGATCGAAGTAAGAACGAGGACATTTGAGCACTGTTTTTGGGTCATTTTCATTCACATGTGTGAGGGAATCTAGGGTTTCCTTTCTACTGCAATTTCAGAACTTAAGAACGTTGAATCAAGATAAGAAACTAAGCTACTTTGAAGGCCGAAGTCACTAGCAAACCAACTCTTGTCAAGCGAAGGAGAAAAAGGGGTCAATTAGCCCTAAATCGGTCACACGTGGGAAATTGCATTAAATTGCAGGCTGCCGAAAATTGCGGAAGGAGAGGCTGAGGGCTTCAGCCTTTTGTTGCAAGATCTAGGGTGAAGGAAGGAGAAGGAAATGCATAAAGTAATTGACTTGGTCTTGGGAGAGGTCATTAGGTCAAGGGTCTTGGTCTTGGTATTTGTCAATTGAAGTCTCTATAAGGAGAAGAATTCATTTTGGGTTTTCCTCTCAAGTTGGAGAGGTTTTGGCCTTGGCTGATTGCCTAGATTATGTGTCTCTTGTCTCCTTATTGTTTATGCTTTGGTAGCTTTTTGATGAAGAAGAACACTATAATAATCTAAGCAACGAGAAGAACCTAATCTAAAGAAGTAAAATTCATTCACAAACAATTATCATTAGAAGAGAAATTATCTAATCCTAATGCCCTAGATTTCTCAACATAACTTTGGTTAAGAGTTGAGGGACTCAAACCTAACCACTAGTAGGTTATAGGGTTGTGTTGTAACTGGGCCACTAGGAGGAAAAGGGGTTCAATTTTTTTCGAGTACACTTGTTCGGTAGATGAGCAAAGGAGCCGAGAGGGATGGGGAGAGAGCACACAAAAAGGATTTGTGCACTGTAGTAGCCCACGAGCCAAATGCTTTACTTCTTTATACTCAAAGTCATTTTCTATTCAAAGAAAGAGAGCAGAGCGACCTCACCTTCCAACTGGGTTTTCTCCCGAAAGGGTTTCCCAAGTTATATCTTGTGTCAAATGTGTTTGTGAGTTTTTATTTCACTATTCTATATTTTTTGTATAAATTCTAATTTGCATGCGTATGTAATTAATAATAATCTACAAATTGATAAATCTAAAGAGAAATAAACCCTAATAATGTAGATTTTGGATTTTTAAATATAGTTTTATCAGATATGTTGTGACAAACTGTCCGGTGGAATACCCACGACAATTTGTGGATAAATAATCTAATTCATCATTTGAAGCATACAAACGAACTTCATGCATAAACTAAATTTTGATAGCTATATCCCTATTTAGAAAGCTAGAAAAATATTTCAGAAATGAAATAAACAATTAATAATGTAATGATTAATGATATATTATGTGAATTTAAAAATGATATAATTGCATGTTATCAATACAAGTTTAAGGTAGTATTGACATTTGGCCTACCTATGGGCCAACCCACACAATTATTGTTAATTACTTTTTTAGAGTACATACATAATCTACTCATTTTCATTACATGCCCCGCCTCGAATAGATTTTCCCTCAAAGCATTCGTAAGGACAGATGTTGCCATCAAAAGGTCCCCCCTCAAAAGGCTTTTCCGTCAAAGCAATGGTAAGGATAGATGTCGCCATTAAAAGGCCTTGTTTTGCCATGAGGCTTCTTTTTGTAAACTCTTCCATGGGATGAGGTATTTTGGTCACTAATTTGGATCTAGGGATCTTGTTCTAGCGAATCCTTTACTTTTAAAATATGTTTTCCCTCTTCATCAAGCATAGGTAGTTCGGTTTGTGGCTGGTCATGACTCCCCAGTTTCTTCTTTAAGCATGTCACATGGAATATGTTATGAATACAACTTGTGCTGGGTAGATCTAGGTCATAAGAAATGCTCTTGATTTTTCGCTTGATCTGGTAAGGCCTGTAGAGCTAGGGTGCTAGCTCATTTTTTATTTTTATCCAAGTGTAGTCTTTTCTAAGGTTGTAGGCATACAACTACCCATTCTCCTCCTTCAAACTCATGCTTTAATCCCTATATGTTAGCTTGTTGCTTGATTTAGTTTTGAGCATTAAAAAGGTTCTCCTTAAGAATATGCACAACCTTCTTAGATTCTTGTAGAAGTCTCTTATTGTTAGAATGTGGACATTTGGTTGTACAAATTCCTAGAGTTTGGGAGGGTCGTAACCATATAAACCTTTGAATGGTGTCATTATGGAAAATGTATGATAAGTAGAGTTGTATCACGATTCAACTACATGTAACCATTTTACCATTTGTTGTGGTTGTTTGTAGTAAACCAACAAATATATGTTTCTACACATTTGTTCACAAACTTTTATGTTTGTTGATGATAACATGAGCTCATGTTGAGTGTAATACTTGTTTTCTTACAAACCTGTTTCAGAAGTTGCTTTTGAATTTAGCATCTTTGTCAGTGATAATTACTTTGAGAGCTTGTAGCTTCTCTCTCTCTCTCTTCTCTCTCTATATATATATATATTATATATATATATTTCAAGGAGTTGTTTGCAATTTGTTTTGTGGAATTTGTCTTGCAGATGCCCCTAAATTGTGTGTATTTAGTGAGTAGATCTACTACAATGAAGATTTCACGCCTTCCTTTAGATATTGGTTATCCATCCATGATGTCCATGGGAATTTCCTCTCATTTTTGATTTGGAATGTGTAAAGGGTTGGAGAAGCACGAGATAAGGAAGGTCTTCCATTTTGTACTTGTTGCTCACCAGAAAGAGAAATCATTTTCTCCTATTTTGGATAGCTAGCCAACTAACAACCATACACATTTGCTTGATGATGATGGTATGCCATCTCCTTCACTGTCTGCACCAGTCATGACATCTCTCACTAGCTAGCATTCCTCTTGAATGAAGGTGGGCTACCATTCAAGACGTGCTTTGATAATTTTGCAAACATGTGCTTTTACTTAATGTTTTGGGTATTTAGTATGGATAAAGGGGTGATCTGGATAATTGACTGAGATTGTAAATTTGTTCTCTCACCTTACTAGAGGGGTTAATTTTTTTCCCTAGTATATTGGGACCTCCCCTAAGGCCTTAGGGTCATAGGAGTGGCACTACTTGGAAGACTTAGATTGAAATAACGCGTTCATTCTCCCTTTTACCATACTTCACACTTTACATGTTGCATTATAAGCCCCTCATACCATCTCCATTCTTTAGTTCAACTTGTCATTGGTTCACCGAGATTTGGCACTCTTTTATCCACATCCTATTTATAGTGGTTTGTTAGTCATATTAAGTCGACCTATACTTATGAATAGGTGTGTCTCTATAAAGGGAAGCCAACATGAGCTTGTTAACTTATCTTGAAGCCGACATGAAGAGAGGGCTGTGTGCTTGTTGTTGGAGGGCTATATAGACTTATATACAATTGACACATGCTCAAGAAGAGCTCTTCATACATGACATTGACTCTTTGACTCAAATGATAAATCCTAAGGCTCTTAATGGGAGCCAACTAGATAAAAATTCTTGCTCATGAAACCCATGAAGCAAGACTTAACAAAAATAATTTTATTCTTTTCTTTTCATCATTTACAAATATCATAATTACATGTCATTATGAAGACCAAACCTAGTTACATTTTACAACACTCCCTTTTAACTAGGGAGGTATTCATAATTGTACTTGGTCATTCTTAATATGAAGAATTTCTCATAAGAAGAATTGAGATTGGTAACTCATTTGTATAACATCATATCAACCATCATTGTTACATAGCAAGGCCTTGACTAACAACTCCTTATCTCCACAGATCTGAGCTCATTGTTGGCGAGACCAATGATTTATAGACACCCTCATCATTGTCTCTCTCGGAACATCCATGCTCGGGTACTCAGGCTGTGTTCTATGAGGAATATTCTTATCTTGGACTCCCCAGCCCTCAAAGAATATCGGTCCTCCACGACTGCTCTTTCTGTTGGATGCCCTATCTCATCCTCAAAGAGCATCAGATGCCAAATGATTACCCAATCCTCCATTTTGTCTTCCTAAGTGAAGATGAGAATGACATGTCTATCTCTCCCTCTCAAATAGGGAGGCCATATTCCAATAAGGAATGTACTCATTCCTACAAAAGGAATGTACCTCAGCTCCTTCTTGGCTTAGGAATTTCCAAGTTTCTTCCAAGTAAGAAACTTCCTTTTTTTTAGGGAGGAACAAATTTTCCAAACTTCCTTTTCCTTCCTGCAAATGTTTGAGTCTTTTTAACCTTCAACACTTTGCTCTTAGCTTGTCTCTCCCAGATCTCACAGTTGAGACCTTATGAAGATATCCCTTCATTCTTTGATACCTCCAATTTTGTGTAGATCAGATCTAAGTCATGTGACCTTCTTTATTGCATCTTCAAAGAATATTCTTACGAGCTTATCATATACATCTCTTTGATGTCTCCAATATTTCTATATGAGGGGACCTTTCATAAGAATCCTTTTCCATGAATTCAGAGGAGACCTTTTGATGTGTTCAATGACTTCACCTTCTTTGAGGACTATGTCTATCCTCCTTTTTCATGCAAGGAATTTCGATGACCCAACCAACTTTTAGATCTCCTTACAAATAGGAAGTCATTTTACCAAATTTAATTAAAGAATGAAATATACTTACTTGACAAGTGAAGATGAAATCTTCTACTTGATCACTTTGATGATGGTTGAAGAAGATGTATTTGCTGCTTCCTTGGATGAGCTTCTTCAAGGACAAGGAGAGCATCCTTGTTTCAATAAGAGGGAACTTGCCTTATAGCTTTGGAGATGATGATAATGCCATCTTGCCTTCAAGATACTTCGACTTCTCTCGTAGTGTAGATCAGAAATGCTTTTAGGATTTTGACTCTGTCCAAGATGATGTGATCGTCAACTTTAAAGTACTTTGAGCTACCTTTCTTTGTAGATAACTTGATGAGGGTATTTGTGGTCTTTTGATGATGACTATAGCATCAAAAGTTCTTGCTGTTGTAGAATGCTTCTTCGATCTAGGGTTTGATTCTTCAATGTAGATCTTGATCTTTTGCTTCGATAACCTTTGACTTGCTTTGATGCCTTACTTGAAACTTGATCCTTGGATGTCTCTTTGATTAGATGCCCTTCCCTTGACTTCAACACCTTAGCTCTGACACCATGTGGAGAAATCTAGGGCATTAGCATTAGGTGATTTCTCTTTTATTAGTGACTGCTTGTGTATGCCTTTTACTTATTTAGATTAAGATCTTCTTCTTATTAGATTATTAATGTTCTTCTTCATCAAACATTAACCAATGCATGAACATAAATAGACAAGAGACACAACATGTACGCTATGAACTAGGGCCATAGCCAGGGCCAAAACCTGTCACTCTTTGAGAGGAAAACCCACGCAAATTCTTCTTCTAGAGATTCCAATTGATGAATACCAAGACCAAGACCTTTGACCTATTAGCCACTCCAAGACCAAGACACAAGCTCTCAAGACAGTCAGTCTTCTTCTCAGCGCTTCTTCCATCTCAACCTTCTTCAATCCATAGCACACAAACTGAGATCACCTTTGTCATAGCAGCGAACTGTCATGTCACTATCTCCAGACATACGAACTTTAGAGATACATCTAACTGTCTCATGTTCTGTGGTCCGAATTCTGGGAGAGATCCGAACTTCATCTTTTACTATGATCACCCTTGAGACATATCCTTGCAGCCTTCATTATCCAAATTCATTTTAGTGCTGGAGATCTAAACTTTTTGTTTAGCCTATCCGAGAACTTCACTGAAATATGTTCTTGCTATCCCTAGACAGATCCTCGCTTTTCCTTAGACGTCTCTTCAACCTCTGTCCGAACTTACTTCCATACTGTGGTGTATACAAACTTATTACTGTCTCCAAGAATCTCAGAAATCCAAACTTGCTTCCTGTGAAGTCTCAAAGATATATATCCTAATTTCACTCTACTGTTACACATTCGAAAACCACAGAGATATACTAAGTTCTGTTCCTAAGTCTCCTCGCTGTCCTTACTCATTCGAATTCTGAACTCTGTCTTGACATCCGAATTTCGTCACTGTGATTGACCTTCGAAACTACTGAGGAGATTGAATTTCTGTGTCTTGCTGATGCGGAGACCTTGCCCACCTATTTATAGTGGTTTATCCATCATTTTAAGCCGACCTATACTTTTGAATAGGTGTGTCTCCATAAAGGGAAGCTGGCGTGAGTTTGTTAACTTATCTTGAAGCCGACATGAAGAGCGAGTTGTGTGCTTGTCGTTGGAGGGCTATATAGACTTATATACAATTGACACATGCTCAAGAAGAGCTCTTCATACATGACATTGACTCTTTGACTCAAATGATAAATCCTAAGGCTCTCAATGGGAGCCAACTAGATAAAAACTCTTGCTCATGAAACCCATGAAGCAAGACATAAAAAAAATAATTTTATTCTTTTCTTTTCATCATTTACAAAGATCATAATTACATGTCATTATGAAGACCGAACCTAGTTACATTTTACAACAGAAGGTACTTTCCGCTTGTAATTTATAGATAGAAAATAAGATAGGATGCATTAGATTATAGCATCATGATAGAAGCATTAGAAGTAAGAGCTCTTGACATGACATGAGAAGCAAAAAGAATGTCTAGAATAAATTCTATTGATTACAAAGAATAAAGGCTCTGGGAAACCTCATTGAAATCTCAAATTATAGAAAGAAATAGAGGTTGTCATCAATGAAGATCATCATACAATAGTCAATAAGGAAATATCTGCTGAGTGAGGATATGAAAGATCCTCAAGTTTCTTTGATGGAATCCTTATCAAAAGATTCACCGATCTAGAAAGGAAGCAAATGTTTCATCAAGAATTCCAACTCATGGGATTCAAGGGATGATGGTATGATGGCATAACAATGAAGTAGGATAAAACTCATTCGTTCAAAGGAAGCTGCTACAGGAAGTTTGGATGAGCCAAAGGAAAGATGAGGTATGTATGCTTACATAGATTATTATGATTATTATGAAAGTCATGTCATATGGTTGGTAGATAATATGGATCACCAGTTCCATCTTGGGAAACATGATCAGAGAAAAAGGGATCTCCTCCTCTGAAAGATTACAAAAAAGCATAAGTTACACTAGATGAAATCAACATAATATGTTTTCATATGAATCATGAGGAAGTTGACTACAATTAAGAAACTTTGATTGGAAGCTCCTGGGAATGAAGTGTGTGAAAAGAAAAGAAGAGATCGTAAAATATGCAACAAAGGTAGAAAGCATTCAACATCCGAGACCAAGAAGAGTTGATTGGAATATCTCTTGGAAAGATATGAAGATTCTAATGGAAGTGGGAAAGAGATGAGACCCTTGACACTGGATATCTCTGGGAGATGTGTCAACATGTATGGAGGATGCTGATACCTACAAGATGTCATGATGAAAGACCATCACAAAGGTAATGTTTGATTTAAGTGTTCATTGATTATTTTTGAACTAATATCTGGATGGGCTTATGTAAGATTGTTGAAGGGAAGATCTGTGAATGACTTCCAGGAAGACCATATCGAAGGATGTAAGATCCTTCCGAAAATATGTCATGAAGAAAGCAACATGACATGAAGCAAAGCCAGATGGAAAAACTGATGAATCACTTTTTGATGAAAGGAATGAGGACATGACAAACTCGTGAACACAAGTGATGGATGGTCTGTGCCCTATGAAGAAGTCCCAAAAGATAAAGACTCCATAACGAAGAATAAATTCATGACATCAAAGGAAGGAGCTCTTCAAGCAACTGGTTGTTCCATAATCTCCACATGAGGAGCTGCTGTAGGTCCCTAGCTAAGAGGGAGCCTGAAAAGAAGTTTCTTACTTGGAAGAAACTTGGAAATTCCTAAGCCAAGAGGGAGCTTAGGTGCATTCCTTTTGTAGAAATGAGTACATTCCTTTATTGGAATATGTCCTCCCTATCTGAGAGGGAGAGATAGACATGTCATTCCGGTCCTCACCTGGGAAGACAAAATTGAGGATTGGGTAATTATTTGGCATCCGATACTCTTTGAGGATGAGATAGGGCTTCCAATAGAAGATTAGTCGTGGAGGATCGATATTCTTTGAGAGCTGGGGAGTCCAAGATAAGAATAGTCCTCATAGAACACACCTTGGGTACCTGGGTAGGGGATGTTCCAAGAGAGACAATGATGAGAGTGTCTATAAATCATTGGTCTTGCCAGCATTGAGCTCAAATCTTGTGGAGAGATGGAGTTGTTAGTCAAGGCCTTGCTATGTAACAATGCTGGTTGATATGATGCTATACAAATGAATTACCAATCTGAAATTCTTCTTATGAGAAATTCTAATTCTTCAGATTGAGAATAACCAAGTACCATTATGAATACCTCCCTAGTTAAGCGGGAGTGTTGAAAAGTGTAACTAGGTTCGGTCTTCATAATGACATGTAGTTATGATTTTATGTAATGAGATGTAAAGAAGAAAAATAAAATTATTGTATTGACTTGCTTCATGGGTTTCATGAGCAAGAGATTTTTTTTTTGAGTCAAGACTCCCATTGAGAGTCTTTAGGAATTATTTGTCATCTAGTCATAAAATGATAGAGTCATTGTCATGTAATGAAGTCATGTTACACTTTGTAAAAGGTCAAACTTATCTATGTAAAGTATACTCCAAGATCTTCTGACTTATCCTCTTCAAGTCGACCTACAACGATGGAAGGAATTGCTAGAAGAAGTCGGCCTAACTACTTGTGATCATGTCAGCCTAAGGACATGTAATGAAGTGTATGTATAGGCACACTCGGCCTCACTTAGAGGCAAGCAACTCGACAAGCATTCGGTCAAGCAGAAGTGCGAAGAAGAAGTCAAGTAGAAGTGCGAAGAAGAGGCCGCAAAGAAGAAGTGCGAAGAAGTGACAAGAAGGATTCTTCTGGGCATTGCGAAAGAGAGTTTCTTTTGGGAAAGCGAAGGAGAGTTTCTTTTAGGAAAACAAATAAGAAGTTTTCTTCTAGGCAAGTGAAAGAGAGTTTCTTTCAGGCATAACGAAGGATAATTTCTTCTGGGGTTAGCGAAGGAAGTATTCTTCTGGATAACTTTTTTTGGGTGACCGAGCTAGAGATCAAGATCATAGAGACCGAGATTCTCTAAGAGAAGCAAAGAAGAAGCAGTGTGAAGGATAGAGACCGAGTTTCTCTAGAAGGAGCCAAGGAGAGCAATTCGAGCTCAAGAAGAAAGTTGAGGAAGAGAAGAGGAAGACTATCAAGGTTCGTGACAAGGTTCTTGGGAGGATACTTGAGTCAAGGGTCTTTGTCATGGTCTTGGTACTCATCAATTGAAGATCTAGAAGAAGAATTTTTGATCGGATTTTCCTCTCAAGAGGTGAGTGGTTTTGGCCGTGCATATTGGTAATTGTCTTGATGAAAAGAACACAATAATAATATAATGAAGAAAGGACTATAAGCTAAGAAATAAAAGTATATCACAAGCAATTATCAAGCAGATAAATCTTTAAACTATTCATGCCCTAGATTTATCAACACATCGGTTACGGGAGCTAACTTAGGTTGTGGTACATATTGATGATGATGTTGATTTAGGTGAAGGGTATTGAGCTAGATAAAGATGTTATCGATGAGATTTACCTTTTTTTTGGAAAGATTATGTGTACAAAAGACATTTGGATAGTCATTATGAATAACTCTCTAGCTAAGAGGGAGTGTTGAAGAATGTAGCTAAGGTCAGTCTTCATAATCCTTGATGTATTTATAATACTATGTAAAAACACGAAAGAAAATTAAATTTTAAATTAAAAGAAAGAAAATTAAAAGAAAGGAAATCAACAAAACCACCAAAAATTAAGATCCTTGAAAATAGGTCATACTCATGTAAATACATATTTACCATTAATTACTACCGACCATAATTTAAACAAGTATTTGCATAAAAGACAAAATAGGAACAAGATTTAAATAAATATACTTACCAATAGTTATTGCCCACAATTATTTACGTGATTTTAAACACTTAACAAATATGAGTAAAAATGTAAATGTGCGGACTTACGAATTTAATTTACAAAGAGATGTGATTTAATTTACGAGACATGTCTCTTGGGTATCTTGGGCATAAAATGCACTTGAACTTTTTCATTTTACACACACACTCATCACTCACATATCTCTCTTTCGCACACATTGTGATATCTACTTTCTTTTCATCTTTATTAGTTGAATTTATAAAGTGTGATTTCTTGATGAAGATAAACGAACTATAATATATATTCACAAGTAATTACCATAGTTTAGAAATAAAGTACTTGTATCAATTGTACTAAAAAGTCAACACATGGAATACCAAAGATTATTGTAAGTGGCAAAGATCCAATTTTCATTGGAAGTTTTTGGACTAAATTATTTTATTTTTTTTCTTTTGTACTCAATTGGTTCACAACTCATTATCTTACCATCCTATATCCAATGGGAAAATTGAGATTGTGAATAAATGTTGAGAAGGATATCTACCTGACTTTGCATTTGACAAACAAACATAATGGGTCAAATGGTTGCCCTTGGCAGAATGGTGGTACAACACATCCTTCCATATTTCATAAAAAATGTCACTATTTATGGCATTTCATGGATATCATCCTCCATCCATCACATCACCCTTGAAAGGGACTATAAAGGCTCAAGTAGTAGAGGATCACATACATCACCAAGAAGAGGTTCTCAAACTATTGAAAGACAACTTGACTATGGCACAAAATAGGATCAAACAACAAGCATATCAAAATCGTAGTGAAAAGGAATTTGAAGTGGGGGATTGGGTATTGGTGAAACTACAACCTTATAACAAATGTACCTCAACCAACAAAAGAAAGACAATAAACTAGCTTCGAGGTATTATGGCCCCTATAAGGTGTTTCAGAGGATTGGAAGTATGGCTTACAAATTGGAGTTTCCCATATCTTCATGTGTACATGTAGTTTTCCATGTTTTTTTGCTTAAAGAAGGTAATTAGTGACAATATCCCAATCCAAACTATTCTACCGAAGATTAATGAAGAAGGAAAAATAATATTAGAACCTTTTTTTTTTTTTTGGGAACGAGGACTAGGTAGCTGAGGAATGGGAAGATAGGCAAGTGTTGAAGACAACACTTCTTTGAAGGGGAGGGGCATGTTAAGCCCTATATTAACACAAAAAGCCTTATAGATTGAGTGACTACATGTCTATTGTTATATTGTTGTGTAGGCTAGAACCTATCATGGTCCTATTTTATTATAATTGTAGCCCTTGTCTCCTATATATACACTAAGAGCTAGTCCTAAGATCATCAAATATTGTCTTGTATATTGTATCCATTTAAAAGGAGATTTCCACCTCGAAGAGGACTGTAATTATTGGTTTCTTATTATTTTTAAGGCACAAGGGTCATAACATTGGCCATGGCTGATAGGTCTTCCATAGCCATTGGGCCATGGCCGCCCTGTTAGCAATTTTTGTTTTGTTTTGTTTTCTCTTATCTTTTACAATTTATCTTGGCCACAATTTTTTTCTTTTCGGTTGGCCCTTTGAGGTTTTTTTGGCCATCGTAAAATGTATGGCCTTTGTATGATCCTCTTCTACTCAACTTGAGAAAAACTTTTATGCCTCATACAATCACAACTGAACCTAGCTTATGTGATGCTTGTATGAACTTGGCACCTGAAAATTTGGAGATTGGTCCCTAAGAGTTTACTCTCCAATGTCATGTTAATTTCTAAACCAAGCCCCTAACAATTACTTCCTACCATATTTATCATAGATCTATTGAATCAAAGCACAACTAGGTTCTTAACAAAATATTCTGTGGAAGCACAATTACACAACCAATCTCAATCACATGTGACACATACAAATTCTGCCCAATCTATAGTTCTTCATTAAATTAATAAATCCAACCACTAAAGAAATTTTGAGGTAAAAAATGGGCCTCAAAACGAAAATATACAACCAAAATCAACTTTATAAGAATCAATAGGGTTCAAAATGATGATGTCAACCGTGGGGGATGATTTACCATTTTTAGAGTAAAAAAGTAAAAAGATAAAAAAAATAAAAAAGCTACTTTTTCAAATTGTATTTTCAACTTATCTCCTTATAGTTTTACTCAAATTTCGAGTGAGAGCATTCGTTGGATGCAAAATTTAATTCTTGATCTAAGCAGTACCCACATTGCATGCTTTCAGTGGACCCTACCACACGAAAAATTAGAAATACATGAAAAAGGTGATCACAATCATGTTTTTCCATGTATTTCTCATTTTTCATGTAGTAGGGGTGATCGAAAATATGCAACATGGGTACTCCTTGGATGAGGAATTAAATTATGCATCCAATGAGTGCTCCTACTCGAAATTTGAGTAAAACTGTAGGGAGAATCGAGATAAGTTGAAAATACGAGTTGAAAAAATAGTTTTTTTTTTTTTTTTTTTCCCTAAAAAATTTGATGATGTAATATAATCTTATTTTATAATTTTCACTATATTTTTATAATATTCCTTAGGAGGTCCATTTTGGACCTCAAAATTTCTCTAATGCTACTTGGGCTCTTGTTCAAGGACAATGGCGTAATTGAGAAATTTACAAATACAACATACTCTAGATTTAATCTAGTTGATTAAGCTCTAGATCTATCCTTTATTTGCTTGGCTGATCTAAATCTCTTATGTTACACGTTTGCACCTTCCTTGGACTTGACACATGAATAGCTCATTCGTTAGTTGACAAAATCTCTTTCTCAGTGTCTTGCATCGCTTTATGGTGTACCGTTATCCCTCCTTATCCTTTCTTTTAGAACTTCTCATTGAGCTAAATCATTAACTCTAATTTGCAAAGTGGCAGATGCCCGAGATAAGATCTCTCTCGACTCGAGATTAGTTGTTGAGATTTAAACATGATCACTAAAGTAAATACTTTACTTTTCTTAAGTTTTTTTAGCTCAATAGGCAACATAATTGTTTATGTGCTTTTCCTAAGTTAGACTTAGTCTAAGTTACAAAAACAACTTACTCAATACTTAAGTATCCTAAAGAGACCTTGGGCAACTTTTGCATGCCTAGACACTTAGGCCTGTGTAGAGGTGCCTGCATGAGCTACAAACATCAATAATGGTTTGATTTGGGGGGAGAAATCCCTTAGAAGGTTTCAAATTTTTGCGATTTTTTTCTCTGATAATTTTGCTATGGATAAATGAGTTGAGTGACTTTTCTTGGGTGGAATTATTATGTGATGTGATCTATTTCTTGTTGATTTTTCAAGAAAATCGGTTTTTTTAAATTGATAATTACTTTCCAATGATTTATTTAACCAAACTTACTTATGTCACATACATCATTAAGCAATTATACATAGAAAATCTCAACAATAATGTAATAATGACAATAGGATCATAAAGAGA
This sequence comes from Pinus taeda, assembly GCA_000404065.3. Lineage (NCBI taxonomy): Eukaryota > Viridiplantae > Streptophyta > Pinopsida > Pinales > Pinaceae > Pinus > Pinus taeda. The sequence continues at coordinate 6,337 of APFE031311017.1, read as the reverse complement.
TAGCCAAGCACATAAAGAGACAAATTTTCACCTAGGAACCAAAACTCAAGGGAAAACTGAGCAATCTTTTCTAGGAGAAATTCTTTAATTCAGTAAAGTTCCATTCTGACCTTTCTACTCAAAATTGGTCAAACAGACCAAAAATTTGACCTTCTTGCTGCTGCCTAGAATTCAGTGAAGCCTAGTTAACAAGGCTAAAATTCGACCTCCTACAACTGTGTCGAAAACTTGTGCAACTTGCGTTAGAGTTCGGTCAACCACCACCTCATAAATTTCGGTCAAAGAGTGGTCAACGCTAGTCAAACTTTTGCCTTCTCCTCTCTCTCCTTTGCACGTGTGAACAGAGAACATATGATTTTTGATGATTTGAATTGCTTGCCAAATAGAGGAGGTCGAATGTGTATATATAGTGGTCAAATCAAGTGGGTTTTGACCAAGGATCACCTATTCAACTGGTGGAGTTGACCTGACTTTATGGAGCCTACATGAGTTCAAAAATAATATTTCTTTCTTTCAATTTGGCCAACTTGAATATCAACTGCAACTAGTAAAAATCAACACTCCCTCTTAGCTAGGGAGGTATTCAATTTTGGCCTTCTTAGATGTCCTCTTTGCTGAACAATTTCTCCATCCAAAGAAAAGATTGAATGGCCTCGCTATGTTGATGTATCCATCCTCTCCATGTTCTAATCTAGAATAATGGGGAAAGCATCATGCATCAACATCATGCAAAGGATCTAGTCACCTAGTAACAAAAACATTTGGCAATATGGTTAGAACTTTCTAATTGGAGTCAACAAGACTTGTCCTAGATCACTAACTCAACAAGTCATCACTTGGAGCATTGTCAATACCTTTGACCAAAACAAATGGTGAAACCATGGGCCAATTATCATTTGTGCATGCCAATTGAATAGTAAAACACTTGCTCAATGTTAAAGGCGCTCACTCTACCCACTAGCCAAGTACCTCTTGGAAATATGGTCAAAACCTTCTAACCGAGGGAGCACTTTGGGCCTTGATGCTCTCTTAGGCCATTCTCCCCAGCACATCACATGTCCCTTGGTCAATACCCTTGAATTGTCAATATTCTTACATAGGGAGAATGTTTGCTATTGATGCTACAACATCAATACTCCCTCTAATTGAGGGACACATTCACAACCACTCCAAGCTTGCCCCTGAAGTAAACAAACTTCATCTTGGGACAAAGGTTTTGTGAGAATGTCAGTAACCTGCTTTTCTGTAGAAATGCATTGGAGCCATACTGCTCCCCTCTGTACCAAGTCTCGGTACTTGATTTGAATGTGCTTTGACTTGTCATCATGATCGTCTCCAACACCTGATCAAAAAATCCTGTGAGTAGTTTCCGAAGCCACGCTACTTCACAATTCGCCAAACTCGCTGCAATATACTTGGCCTTTGCGGTATTGAATGCGACAAATATCTTCTTCCTACTCATCTAGGATATTGTTGACACCTAATCATCAGGATTGGGTGAATGTAATGTAAATAAATAAATAAGTAATATGAACAGTCATCGAGAGATGAAGTGAACAATCTCTCCCTCATGTATATAATGAAGACCTACCTGAAGGAATAATACATACGAATCAATTTTGCTTTAAGGAGTTACTGCCTGGCCTGACATGGTATCAGAGTCAGTTCCCAAAATAGTTGTAATTCCCTTCTGCCTACTGCTCTCTATCCACTCTCTACTGCACTCTCTATCCCCTCCACAGTTGCTGCCACTTTGTAGTCATTGCCACTGTCTAACGCAGAACCATCCGTTGAACAAAACAAGAAGGTTGAAGGACCATGTGTGAATTAGGTTCCTTGGCTGGGATATGCGTGCGTGAATCAGCTGTGTATTAACACTGCTATTAACGCTGGTATCAACGCTGGCATCAACGTGTGAATCAGTTGTGTATTAACGCTGGTATCAAATTTTTGAAGGGTTGCTATGTATTAACACGTGAATCAACTGTGTATTAACGCTGGTGTCAAAATTTTTTGAAGCACTGCTATGTGCTGTACGCTGGTCCGTTGGTTGAAGCGCGGTCTTTGTATATTTCGATTTGAACGCTGTTCTTGGCATATATTAAATGGTATGTGCATTAAATATTGAAATCTGATGAAGTGCTGTCTTTGTATATTCCGATTTGAACGCTGTTCATGACATATATTAGATGGTATGCATTGAATATTGAAATTTGATGAAGCGTTGTCTTTGTATATTCCGAGTCGAGGCAAGTGTATTTTTGGCTTGAACACGATTTTCTACTTGTCCAATGATTCCATTATGTGACTGCATTTGAGATTTCCTGAAAATATTTTCTCATTCACTGTGGCATAATAACAAAAGAAAATATTTACTCTTGTCCGACTGTGTCTAGTAAATAATTTTGGGACCATTCTGGATACGAAAGGAGGAGAAGTGGATTTGATTTTGGCATTCAGAGAATGTAAAATAAATAAATTTGATGGAGTAAAGGAAGATGATTCAGTACTGATTCTTGTTGGTATTACGCTGTTGGTGTCAGAATTACGCTGTTGGTGTCAGAACGCTGTTGTAAAGTTTTGTGTCCAGCGCTGTACAGTTTTTTATATATTTATGGTATATTTAGGCTGCCATATATATATATATATACGCAGTCACTCACCATATATTTCGGCTATCTCACCCATATATATTCTATACTTTAACGCTGTCCAGATGAATGCCAATTGACATTTGAATTTGCTGTCTCGTCTTATTTTTTTCCCATTAAGAGTAAAAGTTATGCAGCATAAGTTTTTTTTGTTACATTATGCATTCAATCATATCCATCGTGGGAATAGTTCTCACTGGCAAAGAGAACTATCTTGAGTGGTCCCGGATGATAAAACACACACCCATTTTCAATGAGTTGTGGAAAGGAGTGTGTGTTGGAGACGGAGACAAAGAGCCAGAACAACCTACATCAGACAAAGAGCTCGTCATTTGGGAAAACAAGAACAACAAAGCTTATGCATTAATCACAGCATCTGTAAATGAAGAGGTGAGTCGCCATATTTCACCATGTTCAACTGCTTTTGAAGCCTTACAAAAGCTGAAAGAACTCTATGACTCACATTTTGCACTTGAAGTTGTTCAACTCATGAACTGCAAAATAATGATCCTCTTGCTCTTGCATCTGAAGTAAAGTCTGTAATGCATGATATCAAATCCACTAAGGTTGAATTAGATATTCCTCTTATCACTTTTCTCAAGGCATTTTATCCTACTTACTCCAATTATCTTGAGTCATTGCAAGCAAATGGAAATCTCAAAGATATCACCTTTGACTCTCTTGTGAAAAAGTTTGTTGAAAGAGAGAAAGATTTTGGAAAGAAGACAACCCCTGAATCTTCTGAAGAGGCTGTGTGCCTTGCTCATAAAGAAAAGCATCTTGCTTAAGATTCTTCAAGAGGAAGAGGTGGTCGAAGAGGAAGAGGAATATATTTCAGAGGCAAGTGGGGCAGACACTCTCAAGGAGAAAAGGCAGATTTACACTGCATACGCTGCAAAAGAAATGGATCAAATGATGCCTCTACATGCAAGCTACCATGGGACTAAATTGAGTAGCAAAGAAACCAACAGAAAGGTAAAATTGATGATACAGATAAAGGTAAAGCACCTGAAATTGCTCACTATGTTGTGGCACAATGTAATATTGGAGTAAATGAAGATTTATTTAATGCTTCACTTGCTTCTTGGAAAAATGATTGGTTGCTTGATTCATGAGCAACCTGCCACATGACTCATAGAAAAGATTTTTTTGAAGAATTTACTAAAAATGTTGATGGAGCAGTATACTTTGCGGACCAATCAAAAGTCAAGCCATCAGGGCTTGGCACAATCAGGCTTAAACTGCCTAGTCTTCCAGACTTTCTTCTGCATCATGTTCTATATCTCCCAGATCTCAAGAGAAACTTGCTGTCCTTGGTCCACATTCGCCAGCAAGGACACTCCATTCATATGTTTGATGGCAAGCTTGAGGTAAGAAAAGCATCTGACCACTCACTTGTCATGAGGGGAATAGAAGAAGAAAGGCTTCTCAAGCTGCGAGGAACCTCTGCTCGTGGACAACATTTCTCATACAATTCTCATTATGAAGAAGGTACACTTCCATCAAGTTTATTATGGCATGCTAGATTTGGACATTTGAACTATGACAGCCTTTGCTTGTTGAAGAAAAAAGGTGTTGCTGGTTTGCCTACAATTCCTAGGAAATTTAAGCAATGTGATGCTTGTATTCTAGGAAAGCATAGCAAAGAGTCTTTTCATGATTCACATTCAAGAGCACATAGAAAACTTGAACTCATTCATTCAGATTTATGTGGTCCAATGCTTGTTCCTTCTGCAAATGGAAACAAATATATGATGACATTTATTGATGACTACACCAGAATGTGTTGGGGTTATTTATTAAAGAACAAATTTGATGCTTTTCAAACATTCAAGAACTTTCATAAATGGATTGAAAATGATGCACAATGTCATATTGGGTCTATTCGCATTGATAATGGAAAAGAATACACATCAAATGATTTTGAAAACTATCTTCGCCAACATGGGATCAAACATCAAACAACTGTGCCTTATAATCCCCAACAGAATGGTGTAGCTGCAAGAATGAATAGGGCAATCTTAAATATGGTATGATCCATGCTCTTCTTCAAAAATGTAAAGATAAATGTTTTGGGTTGATGCTATTCTATGTGCTGCGTATATAAAGAATAGATTTCCATCTAATGCTATAAGAAACAAGACTCCATATAAAATGTGGTATGGACATGTTCCTTCGGTAAAGCATCTCAGGGTCTTTGGTTCCACCTGTTCTGCCTTGATACCAAAGGTACATAGAAACAAACTTGGTGCTAGAAGTCGTAAGTGTATCTTTCTAAGATATTCAAACACCTCCAAAGCATATCACCTCTATGATAAAGTAAATAAGAAGTTTGTTGTATCTAGAGATGTAATTTTCCTTAAATCATTCAACTCTAACAATGTTGTTGAGTGGCAACTTGATCGCTTGGATAGATTCGCAAAAGCAAAATCATTTCAAAAATTTGATAATCAGATTCCATATCTTGAAGGGGGGATTCCTATACTAGATCAACATGTGGAATCTTTTTCTGAAGAACACTCTCCTCTGCATGAAACTCCAACAACGAATGATGCTTTAAGTGATGTAATTGATAGAATTGGGAGACTCAATCTTGATTCAGTCCCAACTCAATCAACGGAGCAGCCTGAACCATCTGAGAAAGGTCCCCCAAAGTGGCTGACAAAGACACTTGAAAGTGTTCATCCTGATGAGGTTGGAAAGACAGGAACTAGAAATTCAAACAGGAAAAATGGAAGTGTTGTAGATGACTCTAATTCACTTGTTGATATCGATGTTTCTTATGATTGTGAATTGAACTTGTCTACAGATTTTGAACCAACTTCCTTCAAAGAAGCTACTTCTAATGACGAATGGAAAGAAGTAATGCAAAAGGAGTATGATGCCCTCATAAAGAACGGCACTTGGAAGCTGGTTGATCCTCCATTAGGAACCAAACCAATTGGCTGCAAGTGGGTCTACAAGAACAAGTATAAAATTGATGACTCACTTGACAAGCACAAATCTAGGCTTGTGGAAAAAGGTTTTGCATAGAAGGAAGGGGTCGATTATGAGGAGACATTTTCCTCCACAGCAAAATGGGCTACCATCCGGACACTCTTTGCCCTAGCAACTCAGAATGGTTGGAAAGTCCATCAAATGGATGTAAAAACTTCTTTCTTGAATGGAGATCTAAAAGAGAATGTTTTTATGTCCCAGCCTGAAGGATTTGCTGTGAAAGGACATGAACATAAATTATGCAAACTTGTGAAGTCCTTGTATGGCCTCAAAACAAGCACCTGCGAGCCTGGTATGAAAAGCTAACTAAGCATCTTCTGAAACTCAACTTCAATCATTTTGATCTTGATGATGCAACTTTATTGTCAAGAAAGTTGGCAAAACAATTGTATATCTTGTGGTATATGTAGATGATCTTTTAATGACAGGGAACAATGAAAGTTATATTGCATCCATAAAGAAAGAATTAGGAAAAAGTTTTGAAATGACTGATTTGGGCTATGTTCATTACTATCTTGGCATTGAAGTAAACCAACATCCAAAATCCATATTTCTTTCTCAAAAGAAATACATTGGAGATTTGTTAAACAGATTTGGCATGACAGAGTGCAATCCTCTTTCTACTCCAATGGAACAAAACTTAAAGCTCACATCTATTGAAGGAAAGAAATTTGAGGATGCAACAAAGT